>SOPF01025217.1:38207-48552 GCA_012979155.1 Hypericum perforatum | reverse complement strand
AGAGAGAGAGAGAGAGAGAGAGAGAGAGAGAGAGAGAGAGAGAGAGAAGAATCACCATTGTGAGAACGAATTGGACTCCGGCGGTTTTGATGTTGCTGCAGAGCCGGCCGGATCTTCTCTGTTTACGAATTGGATGATCGAAATGTAGAGTTTAAGCTTGTGTTTAGTTTAGCAGTTATCAGATGGAAACGAGGATAAATTATCAAGTTTTAACTGGATTGTAGATATTGTGTGAGGCTGTTCTAGTGTTTAGGCGAGCGGTTGAGGATGACATTTTATTGAGGTCTGTTCACTTTGGAAATTTATTGATATTTCTTTTTTTCCTTCATTTATTTTGTTGTTGATCAGTTGTTTAGACCATTGCGATATTTGTTAATAGGCGACATTGTTGGATGTTGTTTGAAATGAGATTTTTTTTTTTAAATTAACAGATTCTGCGGGGAGGGTAAGAGTTACAGTTAGGTTGAGGCCGAGAATTGGCGAGGAGCTTGTAACAGATGCTGATTTTGCCGATTGCGTTGAATTGCAGCCCGAGGTAGGATTCACATTTAACCAGTTAAGGTTGTTGCAGGCCTCGGACTCTAGAGGGTGCACTGTACTCCCAGTAATTGATTCTTTCTCTCTTGCTCAGCTGAAGCGTCTCAAGCTGAGGAAGAACAATTGGAGTTCCGAGTCTTATAGGTTTGATGAGGTCTTCACTGAGACGGCCTCCCAAAAGCGAGTCTATGATGTTGTAGCTAAACCAGTGGTCGAGGTAAGCAACCAAAAGGACATATTCATTCATTTTCAGATGGGTCTTTGGTTGATGCCAGTGCTCTAAGCAACTTTCACGATTGAATTTTTGTTGGTAGAAGTTGGTCTTTACTTTTACCAGGTTTTATTTTTCTTTTAGTAACCCCTATATGCTCGCTCCTGTTGATGCTTTTGCAGAGTGTTCTGGAAGGGTATAATGGAACAGTAATGGCTTATGGCCAAACAGGTACGGGAAAAACTTACACGGTTGGCAAACTGGGGAAAGATGATGCATCCGAGCGTGGCATAATGGTTAGAGCTGTTGATGACATAATTACCAATATAGAGCCCACAACTGATAGCTTGGAAATCTCTTATGTCCAGGTACTTAATTTTTTATTTTTACTCTGTTGGACATGCCTGCATTACGTTCTCAGTGACAGAATCTATAGAGCTGAGTTTATTTTTGTCATTTTGAATCACATCAAATATGGTTTGTAGATTGGCAACAATGTCAATCTCTTTTAATTCATCCATGCTGCTAAAGTAGCTCACTGGCCATTTAGCTTTATGAATTTCTTAATGGATGGTAGTGTTGGTAGGCATTGTATAGATATCAGGAATAACCAATAATGAATTATATCCACATTTTGTTGGTCTTGGTTTAATGTCGCTTGTCATTGTTAATAACACCGTCCTTTTGTCAGTTATATATGGAATCCATTCAGGATTTGCTAGCACCAGAGAGGGTTAACATTTCTATTAGTGAGGACCCAAGGACTGGGGAAGTGACATTACCTGGCGCGACAATATGTAGTGTTCAGAACATCGATCATTTCTTCGAACTAATGCAAGTTGGTGAAGCAAACCGCTATGCTGCCAATACAAAACAGAACACAGAATCTTCACGTAGTCATGCAATCTTAACGGTGAGCAACTTCTAAGCTTAAAGAGCATGTGGCTAAGCAGTTAATTAATAGGTCATGCTAATTCCTATGTCAGTGTTTTAATCTCACAGGTTTACTTGAGAAGACCTGTACACCAGAAACTAGAGGATGAAACTGATCTGACACCCAAGATAAGAAAAAGCAAGTTGTTAATTGTGGATCTCGCAGGTTCAGAAAGATTAGACAAATCTGGTATGCCATTTTGACTTGTATCCATTTTGGTCTTTCCGTTACTCTTTCTCTTCTCCATTTTCTGGCTCTCCACTCTCTAAACAGAAGGGTAGTGCTCATTGTAAGCAATATGTCATATATTGCTCGCCATCTTGATGAAGTTACATGGAAGCCATAACATCTTTTTAGTTTTTATGCAATCTTTGTTCAAAGTTCTAGTAGTTTTAGTAACTAAATTAAGTTTGTTAAATCTAAGGCCAAAATCCAACTCATTTTTGACAGTTAAGTTAGCATAAACTAAAGTGAATTGTTTCTTTTTATTTAGGCAGCGAAGGTCACTTGATGGAGGAGGCCAAGTTCATTAATCTCTCTCTTACATCCCTTGGGAAATGTATAAATGCATTGGCTGAAAACAGTCCACATATACCCACAAGGGAGTCCAAGCTGACCAGATTGTTACGTGATTCATTTGGAGGTAATGACAAATCGATGGTACTATGTATATCTTCATTGTCTTTGTACTGTTTTCGAGTGTGGAATGTGCATGTTTGTGTGCTAAGAATTCTACTTGGAATCATATTATATTTTCCATTGTTTCATGCTGTATTTGTATCGATGACTGTAGCTATTACGGATGTGCAAAATTATGATCATTTACCACAGTTGGATTCCCAGGTTGCATTTGTATCTTTGCACATTCTTTGATGAGTTTGTAAATCTGATAAGAGCTTAAATTTCATCCAGTGACGTGCATTTTGGTGCCGTAATTTATAATAGGACTGTTTCATTCTGTTTGGTCATTACTTGTTGAGACTCAGAGTAGGATCAGTCGTGTTGTGGAAAATGCAAGGTTGGCTACAAATGACCATGCTTTCCCCGAATTATTCACTAACTATGAAGTGCTTGTGTAAATGACATCATTTAATTACTCTCTGTTTTTGTTGGTTACTGTAAGTCAAAAGTATGGATCATTTTTTTTGTTCATTCTAGATATGATCTATTGGTTTTCATTCCTAATTATTAAAATAAATGCAACGTTGTTCTTTTTTTCTTCAAGAGTTTTCATTCACTTTTGTTGTTGTTTGAAAATCTTAGGCTCTGCAAGGACTTCAATGATTGTAACCATTGGACCATCAGCACGGCACCGTGCTGAGACCACTAGCACAATAACGTTCGGGCAACGTGTGAGTTTCTTCTAGTTTCTTACCTCTCATCTTATACTTTGGACGAATCACTTCCCATTAGTACAACTTTACTTCCCATTTTCATCAATGGGCGCGAATTTCATATCCTGAATCTCCACACAGCATCATCATCTTTATACTCTCGCCATTAGAACTATGATGCTTTAACTCCTTATGCGGATTACATTGTAATTCGACATTTCTGTTGTCCTAGTCGTAATCAACATATCTATTTCATATCTCTTAATTACATGGTTTGGTTGTGAATGTTCCAGAACTTCTGTATAATTTTATTATTTGTTGTAACATTTCACTGGCTTATTCTTTTGCAGGCAATGAAGATAGTAAACATGATAAAGCTTAAAGAAGAATTTGACTATGAAAGTCTGTGTCGTACGCTGGAGGCTCAGATGGACCGTCTTACTGCAGAATTGGAAAGGGAACAGAAGTTTAGAGAGATGGAAAAGTTTAATTTGGAACAGCAGCTCAACAGATGCCAAGATTCTTTTACTGAAAATGAAAGGAATTTGGTCGCTAGGTCTGAGGTAGTTGTCTCTACAGCTTCTAATGCAACTTAAATATAAACCACTTGATTTAAGTCATTTAACAATTTTAAGTGATGTGCTGATGGTCTCTAGGTATACTCAGATTTTTGTATTTCTGCAAAAAAATGTGGAAACTATTACTCTAACAAACCAATTGACATTCTTTGATTACTTCTACTCACTTTCAGTTGCTAGAGAATGAGAATGCTGATCTATTATCAGAGATGAAAGACATATGCAAGGAGTTGAAGCATTATAAAGCTCATAATGAGCTGATGCTTAATAAAGTTGCGCAGCTCGAAATGAGCGTACAACATAACCAGGTGCCTTTCTTTTCAGGATGGGTCCTCACTTGTTTCTCATTTCTACAATGCTAGTGGAGCGAATTGTTTGTCTTTTTCTTGGCTGGTTTTACTTCCCATGATGGAACAAAATTTAATTTGTATCATTCATCTATTAATTCCAAACTGAGTCCTGAAAGTATAATAAGGTAGGTGGATATTTTGCACTTATAAACGAGTGCACATTTACTTGTAACTAGAAATGTGGTAATTTCAACACACCCCTCAAACAAAATCCACGGGCCGATTTTTGTACGGGCTTTGACTTCCTCAATGGGTAATGATACGTGAGTAGTGCGAGAAACAAGTCCATGGGTCATCCCACTTTGATACCTTGTTATAGTCTGCATATTTAACAAAAACCTCAAGACACTAGGTTTGTGGATTTTTCACATTTATAAACAAGCCAACCACACTTGGTGGAACTAGCAATGTGGTAATCTCAACACGAAGATGATAAAAAAAAGTGAGGTTGTTCATTAACCTATTGCATGGGAGAGAGAAAAGCCAAACTGATAGAAATTTTGTTTCACGCCCCTGCAAACCATGTGTGAAATAGTGTCGCCGATGGTGTGATTAAGATGATCACAACTGTTTGAAAAATGGAGATTGTAGGTAATTGCTTCTGGCACCAAGACTAGCTGCTCATTGGGTTTAACTAGGATTGTGTCAATCTGTTCTACATGGTATAGTAAGTGAACAGTCTTTTAGTAGTAGTGGTTTGCTGGGTTTGTTCGTGGATTCTTTTCAGATAAATTCTGAATCCATACATCTGGTATTTGGGACCAACTATCTTTTTGTTATGAAGGTTTTTGGACCAACATTCTGGTCAAAGCATTTTGTGCTGGTTCTCTTACGTAATTCTCCTCACATATTGTGCTTTTTAAAATAAGCTACTTACTCTTGTCTTCACCTTCACTGTTAGTAGCAACAGCAGCTTGAAAGCTCAACCTACCAGAAAGCACTTGCCGACACCACTCAGATGTACGAGACGAGAATAGCAGAGTTAACTAAGCAGCTTGATGATGAGTGTACTAGTCGTAAAAGTGCGGAGCAGAAGTTAGATTCTGTGAAGAAGCTCTTAAGTGATAGTCAAAAGTTGATTCAGGTTCGTATTTGTTAATGCAAGCGTCTACTAGATTCTGCCTTTATAGCTCTTAATAAAAGGAAATCTTTTTGAATTTATTTTAGATTCTTCAACTGTCCTCTTGCGCTTCTCTAACTTGCTCAACATATGGACTCTAAATATTCTGATAATTATAAAACCTCCAGCATGAGGTTGCCAGATGCATATTCCTGATTTTTTTATTTCTTGCTGGCAGCAACAAGAGTTGGAAAGTTCTGCTTATCAACAAGCAGTTGTGGATAGTGCTCAAACATATGAGAGGCAAATAGCAGAACTACATATGCAGCTAGAAGATGAGTATGCCCACAGTAAATCTGTGGCGGAACAATTAAGTTTATCGAGGAAGCTCTTAAATGACCACCAAAATGTAATGGAGGTTAGTATTATTTATTAGGCGTCCATGCTGTTACACAGGTTTCCAGAAGTATAATATTTTGGTATCATGATTTTAGGTACTATATATGAACTATTTTTTACTGCTCATAAAAAACTCTCATTTCCAGATTTTAATAACGTATCAAGAAACAATGGTGGTTATTTTTAATGCGTCTGTTAATTGTGAGTACCACAGTTGAGCTAATTGTGTTGTTATTTCCTGTTGCTATTAGCAATACGAGGCTAAAACTTCCACATATCAGAAAGCCCTAGCAGACACCACTCAGAGATACGAGCAGAAAATAGCCGAGCTATTAAAGCAACTAGATTACGAGGAACAGCGTTCTAACAAAGCTGAAGAACAGTTGGATCTGGTAAAGAAATTTGCTAGTATCTCTATTTTAGTGTTCTAGGTCAACATTCAATTTGAGGATTCTAGTTTGTCTAAATGTTGCACCAGACATGAATCCAACTTTTATAAGCTTCTGTTGAACTAGATTTTCGTACTTCCAATTGAAAAGTTAGTTTCATACCATCTAAAGTCAGTATGACCTTAAAACTTCTACCAGCAGCTACCTAACTGAGTGATTCATGTTTTCTTCCTGTTGGTTTGCACATCAAACATATTAACTTGGAAGGACATTCAACCATATGAAAAATGAAAAAAAAAGGAAAAAATTTCTCAGTAAATCCACTATGTCATTGATCCATGGTGGCCTCTCTTCTATCCCAAGTCCACTTGTTTCCGTGCTGCTGCTCATATTCTAGATGGAGATTTGAATTTGATAGGCTCTTCTGCTTTCTTATAGCCGGAAATATATGTTGGTATATTGCAGGACGGGCAACAAGCAAGGATGGAGCCAGGAGAAATGCACCGACAAATTGAACGTACTAGAACCGAACTTGAATCCTTAAAGTCAGATTATAGAGCTCTTCTGGAACAGAAGGTTAACTTTTCTCTGGAAGCAGAGTAATTATACTTCTTTTGTTTTCCTTTTCACTATTGCTAGCATTTAGTTGGAATAAGTACATGTCAAAGCAACGACCTTTTTATTGATGTGACAACTTTTCTCATGTGAGAAACCTGCTAAGTATGCTTTAATGCTCTGCATGAAGGAAGCACAAGATGAAGAACTCTGTTCTGTTAGACAAAGACTTATGGTAGAAGAGAACCAGAGGAAGGCTATTGAACATGAACTAGGAAAACTTAAGAAGAGTGTGTCTGAAAATGGCAGTGATTTCGAGGTAGTTTATACTTTTGAGGTGGCTATGTAATCTATTTCTTATGCTTCTATTTCTCTTAAATAATTGCTTTATGTCATTCGTGTTCTAAGGATAAGAGGTCATACATGAAGGAGAATATTGGAAACGGGTCTTCATCATTTGGGACATCCAGGGGTTTGCTCAAGTCAAATCCCCTCAGGGAGACATTGGCCAGCCAGACTGCAACAATTGCAAAAATATGTGAAGAGGGTAAGTTTAGTGTGCAAGTATGTCTTTCAATTCCTTTCCAATTATCTTTATTTACGTAATTAGTGGATTGGTGTACAATCAGTTGGCCTGCATAAGATTTTGCAATGGCTATCATCCGAAGACTCTGATGTCCAAACTCATGCAGTTAAAGTGATTGCCAATCTAGCTGCTGAAGGTAAAGACTTCAACTTGTACAGAGCATTTAATTTGGAAACTGTATCATATGCAGAAAAGTCTAAGTCCTTTTTTCTAATGGCAATAGACGTGAATATCTTGATGAAATCAAACGCACTTTTGATGGTTTTCACGTCTCAAATTATTGTGTGTTTCCCTGTATTAAAAGTTTTGACTCTATCTCTGCGACCTTTTTCCAAATTTATGAGATTCTTCTGCCTTGCACTTCTGGGAAGTTTCTTACAGCAGGAAGAACAATATGCATTCTTCCCGATGCTGATAAATTGAAGATCCTCCTTTTCAGATCCTAATCAAGAGAAGATTGTGGAAGAGGGTGGTCTGGATGCATTGCTTACATTATTAAACTCATCCCAGAATACAACTATTTTAAGAGTGGCTTCTGGGGCCATTGCGAATTTGGCAATGAATGGTAAATTTGAACCCTTTCCTTCCTTCATTGTTTCTATCTCTATAAGTTGATATACCATTGAATTACTATGTCGAAACAAATTGATCAAAATCTGTAAACCAAGCCAAAGGAAAATTTCTATTAAAAAAACTCGTAGGTAAATTATTCTTCATTACCGGGCAGAATTTTCGTGTAGTATTAAGCAGACTTGTATGTATTCCTTGTTTTTTTTAATCTATAATCATATGATTTATATCCATAATCATGTGTAATGTTTGGTCATGAACATTCCTATGGAGCTCTCTTCCCTTTTCTTTTTCTCGCCACTCTCAACAAAATGTGCCTTTCATGAACTTAGTATTGCATTTCTTGATTTGAAAATATAGATTTACTCCTTCTGTTGGGTTTTTTTATGAACTGTCCAGAGATGATCCAAGGGCTGATTATCAGCAAAGGTGGTGCCCAGCTATTAGCAAAGACCGCGTCAAAGACCGCCGATCCACAAACTCTTAGAATGGTAGCCGGAGCATTAGCAAACCTCTGCGGAAATGGTATGCAGAATTAGGTTTACCAGATAATTTGCGAATTATTGAATAATGTTGCGGAATACACAAGCAGTGAATGGAGTGACCTATGTTTCACTAGAATACAATGAGGTGCACTATGGGGTACTGCTGATTGTACAAACTTCTTTGGAATCCGTTGATTATTTTCACTGGAATCGGATATAAAAAAGAGGCTTTTTGATGCTGATTCTGTACAGTTTTGTTTCACAGAAAGATTACATGCAATGATTCAAGAAGGTGGAGGAATTCAAGCGCTATTAGAAATGGGTAATTCAAGGAATGCTGATACAATAGCACAAGTAGCAAGAGCAATGGCGAATTTTGCAAAATGTGAATCTCGAGCAGTAATTCAAGGTTTGGTTACCTCTAATTATAAGATATGCTAGCTAGCCTTCCAGTATCTCCGCAGATAACTTGTGGATCGGCTCCTGCGTAGTTTGATCCAACAAGCTTTTGTTGCAGGACGTCGAAGAGGTCGCTCACTTCTCTTGGAGGACGGAGTTCTTAAATGGTTGATCTCAAATTCTAACATCACGTCCACTTCGACTCGTCGCCACGTTGAACTTGCTCTTTGTCATTTGGCACAAAACAGTAAGTTACTTATTGACTCCACGTACGGTATCTGGAAATCCGAGGTAAGAACTGATGTTTTAACACTGATCTGCCTGCTACTGCAGAGGATAATATTAAAGATTTCATGTCTTGCGGAGGCATTCAAGAACTCGTTAGAATATCGGTCGAGTCCAGTCGAGAGGATATCCGCAATCTTGCCAAAAAGACTCTGAGAATGTACCCAGAAGTTGAAGTTTGACTTGCACTGAGAACGCCATTTGGATGGATGTACATAGAACTCAAAACATTTGTTGTACGTTATCGGCTCCTAAGTCTATAACCCAAATAGCTCACCTATGTAATAGCAACTAGCATGTGTTTATTCCTGACAAGCAGAAAAATCCAGCAAAAACGTGAAACAAAAGTCATTGAGAATACTTTGTAGTTATTTTGATCTTCCATATATCTGGATTGATTGTCACCAATCTCCTTACTTGGACGATGATCATTTGCAGGGGTTGGATTCGATAATGCAAATTGAGCGGCATTTGCCGATATTAAATAACGACACATTTTATACATGTGATTGCCGCTCATTTGTAAATATGTAATTATTCAATAGTGACATCAATTAAGATAATGATACATCGGATTTCAAAAGCACAAATACGAATGACACCTCAATTTTACAAATAAAAAATATAAGGGCATATTAATTTTCAACCACTATAATCTATCTAACTCTCTAAAAATATAAGGTTATATGTGATAAACTGTCAAATTTTATAGGCTAATAAAGTGAAGTGTTTTTTTAAATAAACCATGAGATAACTATTGGGCTTTATGAAACACTAATGGGCCTGATACAACCAGGCTGGACTACTTGCCGAAACACACTACGTTCTTCCTTCACCTCCAACCGGAGCTTCCCAACGGCGTCGTTTCAATCTCTCCGGCACTGAAACTCCGAAGAATGGGAAGCCCACCGCCACCAACCGAAGCTCCGTTCCCGGAGGACTTCTCTTCCTTACCCCTCGAGTTCATCCCTTTCCCTCCTAACCCGAACCCTAACCCTAACACCGACCCCGACCCCTCCCCCCTTCCCCCAAACCCTAACTCTATCCCTTTCCTCTCCTTTACCATCCCCAAGAAACGCCGCCGCGGCCGATCCCAGCGCTCCGCCGCCGCCCTAACGGCGCCGTTCCATTTCCCTCAGCAGTTCCAACCCCCGAACCCCCCGGCCCCGGGAATCGGCGACGAGATCATCGTCATCAACAAGGAGGCCACCGCCGAGGCCCTCACCGCCCTCTCGGCCGGGTTCCCTGCGGACTCCCTCACCGACGAGGAGATCGAAGCTGGTATCCTCCCCGTCATCGGCGGAATCGAGCAGGTCAACTACATTCTCATCCGGAACCACATCATCGCCAGGTGGCGCGAGAATCCCAGCTCCTGGATCTCCATGGACATGTTCGTGAATGCCGTTCCGAAGCACTGCCACGTGTTGTTGAACTCCGCTTACGAGTACTTGGTCTCCCACGGGTACATCAATTTCGGGGTCTCGCAGTCTATTAAGGAGAGGTTCCCTCCTGAATTTTGCAGTGGCAGTGTTGTCATTATTGGTGCTGGATTGGCGGGGCTTGCTGCCGCTAGGCAGTTGATGAGGTTAGGATATAGGGTTACAGTCCTGGAAGGGAGGAAGCGGCCGGGTGGCCGTGTTTACACGAAGAAGATGGAGGGCAGTGGAGGGGGG
>SOPF01025217.1:0-37807 GCA_012979155.1 Hypericum perforatum | reverse complement strand
GAAGTGAGGGGCGGTGATGAAATGAGGATGAGTTATCTGAATGATAAATTAGGGGTGAAGTTAATTGGGAGAAAGGGTTTGGGGCCTGCAGCTGATTCCCTAATTGCTACCATCAAAGCTGAAAGGGGCAGTCGCAAAAATAGCTCAACTTCTGTGGTTTCGAAATCAGGTTCGAATACTACATTGTCCAACATTTATTCAGGTTTGTTGGAAATAATCATCGCTGGTCTGAATTGTTCAGTGTGATGGTACTTTTGGCAGGGACATCAAAGCTTAAAACAGGGATGGTGAAACAGAAGACTATCAGGTACCATTTTGCAGATTTTTCAATATGATGATCACTTAACATTCGAATTGTTTGCTTAATTACTTGATTAAAATCTGCAGGAGGGCAAAAATATTAAGAAGCATCAGTAAAGTGATCACTTCTCCATTGCCAAAACCAGATAATGCTATGGTGTCCAATGAAAATCGAGCTACAGAGGATACACCTCTTGAAACTCTTGATCCAGGTAACATTCATTGCAATGCACAATAATTTTGACAGAGATGTGTTGTCAGTCATTTTGCATGTGCTAGTTTTCCTTGAAGCAGAATGCAATTTTAGCTTGAGTTGTTGAACATCTTCTATGTCCTGTGACGTATTGTTTCCTTGAATGTCTTGTTTTAATAAAAAATATTCTTCTGTTATCTACTGATATGGTTTGAGGAGAAAATGTAATTCCATTTTGCAAGATTTGGAAAGTATAATAACTAATATTTAGTATTACTTGCTATCTTATTAATGCACCCTTTTTAATGCTTCACCCGTTTCTTTGCATCTTTGCTTGTTGGCTTCTAACATGAATCCTAATTGTAATGCAGGAAGTGTTTCTGGACAAAGCCAAGTTGATGTGCAGAAGTACGAGCCTATTGGACCCATTTAACTGGCGAGACATGGCAGTTTTCTAGTGCCCAGATCAGCAATTGGCCCGCTGATTGTTTTTTGGCGGACTGTATCATCTAATGTACCCATCAGCATTTGGATCTTATTGAGGCTTCTTGCATGCTTACGTTCCAAAAGCTGACTTGTTCCGTTTGACTTTGCAAAAACTTGAACTAGCCAAGTGCTGCCGGAAGGAGACCAGTTTCCGTGATCTGATGGTGAATTGGTTGGCAAGGTACCGACTTCTTGTTTCTCTAATTACTCATCTGGAACATGGGAATTTTCTGTTGCATTAACTATATAGCATGCATTTGGGTTGCAACATCCTCTGTTGCTATTCATGAAAACTGATTCTGTTGCTGTTTAGAGATCATATTTTATTGGAGAGTATTGCTCGCAACTTCAAGGGTGGGTATACAATTTATTTTTTTCCTTTAGCAGCAAGAATGTTACAAGATGATCATTGGAAGTTTCACGTAGATCAGCTTTGTCATTGCAGGGGTACAGAAAAAATTGACAAAGAACAAGAATTGCTTGTAAATAATTGGGTTTCTACCAAATTTTGTTTCTTCCAGCCCCCCAATTGCCATCTCCATTCCCGTGTTTGGGAGTAGTGTTCATCTTCAGCTTGACCGCGATGGTTAGCAAATTCGAATTAGTGCATCTATATCAGTTTGATCTCTCTGACTTTACCTGCTTTGAACTTTGCATATAATTGTAGATGAAAATGCAAAGTGTTACTTGTACAGCTCATATGGCTACCGTTCTTGAACCATAAAAGAAGATCTTATACAAAATTCAAGTAGGGAAGGAAAGAAGTCTAGATCTGTGGTTATATCCATGTCCAGATCAATGTTTCTGGATGTTTTGACTGTTGACCTGTGTATTTACCCCAAGATATAGATACATTCAGATTCTATGGGTGTAATTTTATGGGGTAATTTTATGGGGTATGGATTAAGTATGAAATCATATTTTTTCGAACTATATGAAATATGTTATTTTATAAAAATCTAAAAACCACCATATTAAAATAAAAAAATTCATACAGATTAATATCATGTTGTTATGACAAAAATAAAAAGTAATGAAAATATATATGTTGGTATTATGTGAAAGAAATGTTAGTGTAGGTTACTCAGATTTTTACAGTACAAAATCACACTTATTAAGTTTGAATTCAATCAATTCTTGTAATTTTACTAATAGACTTAATGCAAGTTGATCTGGCTTATTTCATTTATGCTAAAATTTAAACCTGAAGTTATATGAAATATTCAAACTATCTTGCGGTGTTGGATAAAATAGTCTTTGTCAGACAATTCTCTGATAATTCTTTCGGTTAAGGACTCTAGTTGTTAAATCAAATTTATTTAGGACCAACTGACCATTCTCCAGTAATATTTAAGACTAAACACAAACTAAACAATGACAGACAGATAACAACTCGAGATTTCACAATTTTGCAATATAGAGAGGCAGAGAAGGCAACAAAAAGACAAAAAGAAAAACCAAATGGGAAATAACAAGAAAATGAAAAAGAAGAAGAAAAACACCAGCGAGAGCGACGAGGACGACACTTTCTACTACCGTTACGCCTCCGTGTCCACGTCAGCTCCCCCTCCTCCCTCTTCCACCTCCTCAAACCCTAACCCTAACCATAGACCCAAAGGTTCGGGAGGTTTAGCCCCATCGAAATCCACTCTATACGTGTCCAACCTGGACTACTCCCTCACCAACTCCGACCTCCACACCCTCTTCTCCACTTTTGGGAAGGTCGCTCGCGTCACCATCCTCAAGGACCGCGCCTCCCGCCTCTCCCGCGGTGTCGCCTTCGTCCAGTTCGTGGCCGCCGGCGACGCCCTCTCCGCCGCCGGAGCCATGCACGGGAAGGTCCTCAACGGCCGGACTATCTCCGCCTCCATCGCCGCGGACAACGGTCGGGCCCCAGAGTTTATTAAGAAGCGGGTGTATCGGGATAAGACTCGCTGCTACGAGTGCGGCAGGGAGGACGGACACCTGTCGTACGAGTGCCCTAGGAACCAGCTCGGCCCCCGGGAGAGGCCCGCCCCCAAGCGATTGCGGAGGGGGGAGCAGCGGCACGTGGGTGGCGGGGACGAGGGGGACAGGGTTGAGGATGGATTTGACGAGAATTGGGCGTCCGTGGTGGACGGGGGAGCGGATGAGAGGTTGTTGATGGGAGGCGGAGACGAGGAGGGATCGGCTGGTGATGAGAAGAGGGCTAAGAAGGCAAGTTACTTTAGCGATGAGAGCGGCGACGAGGATTGATTTCGAAGCCAAATTATCGCAGAGTTTACATTTTGAGGTGAATAAATGGATGCTTACTTTGGCTCACTTATGTTTGTAATTCCTTCAATGCAAGAGTTTGGTTTTAGATATGGTTTGCTTAGATGAGTGTAACGTGAATGAGGATTCGAATGTGGTGCATTCAGTTTCTCTGATTGCCATGACACTGCCCTGTCGTTAGGTTACATGCCCTTTGGCTATTCTGATTAGGTAGATATGTTTAGTATCGAATGGATTCTTGCGGTGGGAATATGATGATTATACATTTGTCAGTTGGATGTTTGATGTGTAATTGATGGCACTAGTGCATCATATAGCTTTGTTTCTTTGCTTAACCACTCGTGTTGATAAGTTTCTCGATCATCCGCGTGAATTAGCTGGTCATTTCTAGGAGGGAATAGAATTGGGTTGGTGTAGGAAGATTAAAATCTAGGTGGATTTATGATGGTATGAATATATCTTAGATGTTTCCATATTAATTTGGTTATATGCACTTTCAAATTCGATATATGCCACTCGACCAAAAAAGAATCGATCAATGCCAGAGCTAGCTGTAGAATATGCTTGTTTTATATTTTTTTTAAAATTATCAGATTGAGTGCAGTCGCGATTTTCCTTTGTGTTCAAGCATCCGGGCCTGGTTTGGGTGCGTTAGTTGTTAATGACAGACTATCAGTAATGTTTTTATGGATGAGTCAATTAAGGTGCAACCCTTCATATTGTGGATAGTTCAATTGATCACGTGTTATCTTCCCAGAGTGTCGTATTGGTTCATCTTCTTACTAATGTTTCAAATTATGAGATGTCGGAGTCAGCGATTTCGCCCTTTTTTCCGTTGTTGATCAAGTGTTCATTCCCGTGAATTTACGACTTACCTTCATCCTTCTGCAGTATATTACAATTGGCTCCTGTGACTTAACGCTTTCAGTCACTGGCTGCTGCATATTTGCTCCCTGGTTGCACCTACTACTTCTGAGTTGGTCGAACACGACAGGACACCTGCCGTAAAATTGAGAGGTCTGCAACTGAAAGAATTTTGGAATAGCGGGGGCCTTTAGCGCGATGCAGAGTAGATAGAGATGCTTTTAGAATCACTTATTTAGAATGTGGGGAGATAAATTATGGTTACTGATATTGTAATCACCCTAGATGGTCATTACTTGTTAGACGGCTGAGATTCATAAATCCGAAAGTTTCTGTCTGCATGTGGCTGGAGAAAATACGCTATTTGTCAAGAATTGTTGTCCATTTAGCACTTCTGATGGGGTGTTCTTCATCGCAAACCTCGCAATGGATGAAATGGTGAACATGTTTTTCTTTAGTTGCAGCATTTAGCAATACATTAAAACCACACTGAAAGCTGCTGAACCAAAGATATATTTACAAGCGTTCTGTTGAAACAGAAAAAAGCATTAAAAAAGAAAAGTTGCTCGTTTTGTTTTCCAATGCCCCGAAAGGTATTCAGATATCAGCAGCGATGCCTCCAGAACCAAGCTTGGTATCCGAGAGCTTGCCGTGCATCCACCTCTTCAGCATTTCTAGCGAAGCCTTGGGCTGGTCCATCGGTACCATGTGTCCAGCATTGTGAACCTGCAAGAAAATGTGCAGTTTATTTACAGTGGCAAGTTTGATCACTCTTCAGCAACTCGAGAGGGCAGGAGAGAGACACGGGACCTTGAGGAATGCGAGAGGCCCATGGCTTCGGAGTACTCCGGCTTCTGAACCATCAACTTCGAAAGGAGCTTCCGGGGATGCAATAAACTCTTTCCTTCCGGACCACTCCATGGCATGAACCCACCTTGAATTACCTGTTCATGCAGAATGGCATAGAGCATTATCACAAAGGTGAAGTTCTAGAAACGGGATAAGCAGTCTGGTACCCATCGAACTTACCCAGCCAGTTGCATATGAGATCGTATTCTCCAGCATACACGAGCAACTTAACCCCATCCTCAAGGAGCGCGGGAATACCAACTTCAAGATTTCTCATCCAGTCCATTAACATGGCCTGATAAACAGTAGGACTACAAGAAACAAAGTCTCTCCCCAAAACACCAAGTGCTTCCTTGACAGATTGCTGGCCAAGGAACTTCTCCATGTTCGAGAAGTCATAGCAAAGTTTACCTTCACATTTCTTCCTAATGTCGTAGTACTGCAATGAACGTCAAGTCTTTGCTTCAGAATTACAGTCGAAGGGTTTCAGTTTCACATATACCTTTTCAAGTGTGAGGATTCATTCAAAATATCCAAGGTTATGGCAACAATTTCAATATTTTGCATGTATCCTTATGATCTGGTTAATGAGATCTTACATTTATGTTACCAGCATGAGACATGATGCTCGAAAATATGGTATTGCAAACGATGTACGATGCCATGCAAGAGACCGTCCCATCAGTTCCTGAGTACAGTACAGATAACAAATGAGGATTAAAAAATACAAGGGGTGTGCGACGGAAAATTAATGATTCTATAAGAAAGATTTTAACAACCATAACAGGGCCTCAGAAAAGAGGAAGAATCTGGAACTAGAAAAGAACAAGCTACTACAAGCCAGGAAGGTTGATTTTAGATCCTAACTTACCACAAAGTTTGACCGCCATCTCGCACACTGGAATAACCTTCCTAATACGGTTATAGTCAGTTTGCTGAATAATGCCATTGTCCAATGCATAATCAATATATGCTTCGTATTGGATTGCAGGATCAGTGAGTCCATTTCCAATGGCAAATCCCTGTTAAACGTTCAAACTTTAGGGAAGAAATATGAACAAGAGAAATCTCGTCAGAGTATCAAATCAAATTGGTGATTTGCCTTGAGATTAATCTGAATGCCGTCCCTGGCTTTGTTTCCTCGGTGCACACGAGCAGCAAAAGCTGGGATGTAGTGGCCAGCATACGATTCACCGGTAATGTAGAAGTCATTGTTGGCAAATTCTGAATGCTCTTCAAAGAAAGCCTGACAAGATAAATTGGACAAAGTTAACGAGAGTTCCCAGTTTCACAAATTTCAAGTGCATTAGAGCAAAGCATCAACTCTCCTAATCTTTTGTTATTAGCCAATGCACATTCCCATTAAAAGAAAAATTAGGTTCTACTTAAAGATTCAGCAGCAATGATGATAATGACAATCCAACTATAAAGCCATACCCATGCAAAAACTGGCAAAAAATTCTTCCATACCCAACGTAAACATAACCAACCTGTAAGAAGTCATAAAGATCATTACTGACTCCTCCTTCATTGTGACGAATGTCCCGGGGATCTGATGTGTAACTGAACCCAGTACCCACTGGCTGGTCTACATACAAAAGATTTGATGCCTGCAAATCATTTAAACAGTTTCATCAATTCGTACATCAACAACATCCAATTGTCTTAAGCTTGTTCTATGTCCTCAAACTGGGTCAGACGAATATACAAAAACTACTCCAAGGGAATCGTTTCTTTGACAGAAAACCATCCAACCTGTGCTATCCCAAAACTAGCTCGCTCTCTGCTAAAGGCTGGAAAGCACTCATTGAACCATCCACGCTGTTGTTTAAGGTAGTAGAGAAAGAGCAAGGCATGAAGTTCGGGTTAAGGAAATGCAAAAGGTAAATAGCTCATTGAACACTTCCTCTCTTGATGGTTAGGAGCAATGCAGAATGTTACATATCACTTCCTCACAACACCAAAGGGGTACAAACTTGTACCTGAAAGGTATAGGAAAGAGCTCCATCGACTCAACTTATTTCCTATTCAAGCATCCCTAATAATAAAAAGCCCCCCTACTATTTCCCAACGGATTACTCTAAAACACTTGGAAAAACCAACAACTCAAGCATTTTAAGTGCAAAAAAAAAAACAATGAAGCGAAAGAGAAATGAGGAAGGACGAATCACCTTGTCCCAGCCATGCTCATTCCAGACTAGGGACATGTTATCTGTGATAGAAAATGGACCGTTCTCGTAAAACATAGCAAGCTCACTGCTGCAACCAGGCCCTCCAGTCAACCAGATGACAACGGGGTCCTTCTTGCTTCCCCGTGACTCGAAGAAGAAGTAAAACAACCTGCACCACCAACACAACCCCCACTAAATTAACTAAAACTACCCCACTAAATCGAATCCCACGTATCTAACCACCCCAATTATCCCCTGATTAAACAACAAACTATTTTCCCACTATTGTTTGGCTCAAAAACATCAACAAACTACTGCTATGCGACATCTCTAATCAGCAAAACATATAGGGTAAATTCACCCCAAGTCCCTGGTGTTTGGTGAAATAGACGCTCGGGTCCTTGTAGCGTCAGGGACAACAGAATCAGTAGCGTAACTACAGAGACCTTACCATCTATAATTTATCCAAACAAATAACTACCTGCTCTCTGCTTAATAATTTTCTTAATTTCTATTTGTCTAAAATGATAATAATGTTGTTCAGGAAAAAAATTTTGGTTCCGATGATTTAAAAAAAAATTGAAAACGGAAGCGCAAATGGATCGATTAGATCACCTAGCGGCGTGGGAGTGCGCGATCTGATAATAACCGGCGTGGTGGCCCAATTCCTCGGCGGAAGCCTCTCCGATGTTGTTATTATCTCCGACTATCCCGGGAAACTTGAACATCTTCTCCACCAGCTTCTTCCCGCCCTCTTCCCTTAGGGCATTTCCGTCTTTTGCCACCACGTTTACGTCCTCCTTGGGGAAAAGGTTCAGCGAGCTGATCATCTTCTTGGCGGAGACCGTCGGGAACTCCGGCCGCTCCAGGCGGAGGTCGTCAAGGCTGCCGGAGACCGAAACGGCGACGGAGAGTAGGAGGCACGCGCAGAGTAACGTCAGATTCCCCATTTTTTCTGTGTGGCTTTCTTTGGGGGAAGGTGGAGGTTGGGGGTTATTTATTTTGTTGAAGGGAGGGACACGTGGCGAGCTGAGAGGGCGCGATGGGGGTTGCTGGCAGTTGTGGGAGTTCTGTTACTTGTGGAGCGAGGTTTCCTTTGGTTATTTTTTTAGAAGTGGAGATTAATTCTCAAAAAATAATTAGTGGAGATTGACGAGGAAGTTCCGTTACATGTAAGGCTAATTAAATGATCATCCCACTGTTTGATGAAATTTCACAATATCAAAAACTATAGTTTGAATTGTTTATGATATGATAATGTATATTTACTAAAGCGATTCATTTAAGTTTCAATCAGGTATTATTTTTTTAAATTTAACTTTAGGCATCTTAATTAGAATAATTTTCTTAGTAATTAATCTAAATTATTGGTGATTAGCTTTGTTTTTCGTTGCATACTAATAAGAAGTCTGTTTCATTCATAAATAAATTCTATAATACTTATAATCTATGGAAAAATTATATATTTTTTGTTGCTTATTGTTATATTAATAAGGGAAATTAACCTACTATGATAGTTTCAATAGCGAGATTTGCAAATGAATCATAGCTCCAATCTAATTTTATTTGAAATAGATAATGACTTGAGTACAGTATTGCCACTCGTTATTAACAAAAATAGAATCTCCTTACGTTCGAACTACAAAAATGAAACAAAAAACGTGCGGATGAAGTTGAGAAATAGCTATACACGGAATTGAAATCATATCAGCTCGGTAATGAAACCATTTATAGACAACAATATAAACTAAGTTGGCAAAAAGATTGATCATAAAATAACACAAACAATAATCAAATTGTTACGTCATTACGTAGATGCATTTACGTAAAGATGGAACTTGATTCACATTTGTTTTAAGTATTAACGTTATCGAATTCAAAAATTTAGAGGTAGTTGAGGAGTTGCGTTGAAAGATATCGTGATATATATTTTTTTATAGGTAATTTCATCATATTGTGTCACTCGTGATTAAAGGCGGGAAACAAACACCGTTACTACCGAAAGAGAGAAAATAAATTACCTCCTTTTTGGGGAAAGGGGAGAAAAACCGAACAACGTTCGATAGCATGAAAGCAGGATTACGTGTCCACGAATTCGGAATTGTATGGTTAGACACTGAACAAATTAGTTGGTAACGTGCGAAATTTGTGTAATTATATTGATATTTTCTTAAATATTTTTTTATGCGATACTAATTTTTTTTAATAATAATCTGTGTATTTTTATATATTATCTATAAAAATGACATTTTTCATGAATTATTGGCATGCGGATTTTTTTTACTTTAATCTTATGATTTTTGGATTTTAAAAAAAATCCTGATATGTATATTTTTATATGTTTATTGAAAATGACTTTTTTTATTTAATACTGACCATTATAAATTTTTTCACTTTATTTTTATAATTTTTGAATTTAAAAAAAAAGCCGACATGTTTTATGATCTATAACGTTCAATAAAATCATTTAGCACATACACGAGTTCACTGTTGCAAGACAGCAAGAGTGTCACCAATACAAATGGACGATATGGTACAAATAATCAACATTTTTGTAATACGGAATTTATTTACACTTAATGAAGTCTTGGATTCAATTTGGTATTGGTGGTAATGAACTATTTTTTAATACTTAAATGGTAGGAGTTTATATACAATTAAAGTCTTGGATTTAACTTGGCACAAGTGGTAATGAACCATTTTTCAATAAGTAGATGATAAAGAATTTATATTCATGGAGTTTGAGATTTTAATCTCACAATTATAAAACAAAATGTTAGAATTATATTCGAAACAGGATTGTTTACGATATACGCAACATGATTAGTGCTTGTAAGAAGCAATTGTTTTCCTCTTGCCCAATGGAAGGGTGCATGCAATGGAGTACCTTCCTTGTGTTGCCCATATTTCGCCTAATCAACTTTCCAACGAATGCTATATTTGTGTTTGTTTGGAAGGTGGGATTAAGGTTTACTAAAAATGATAATGGAATAATCACAAGAAAAGATATCAAGAAGAATAAGGTGAACCAGCTCGTTGGCCACCAAAGGATTTGGGTGAAATATCTTGGCACATGGGATTGAAGGATCTAGCCATGAAAAAATTGTTTCGCAAGAACTTCAAGAAGTTTGACTATTGGATAAGTCAATATTTAACTCTTAAGTTTTGTTGAATCAATGGCTAACAAGTGTAACTTTGGACCGACCAAAAAAAGTGTAACTTAGGAAGCCAAGTATTAAATGATAAAGTGATTTCATGATTTTGTTTTTTTGGAAAAGTAAAATTTTCAGTTGAAGAATTTCAACTCTCATAGATTGATAAAACTGAATTTTCAGTATGCAATTGAAGAATTTGAATGTTGTTGATTATTGGTAAAAGTTTGATCAGGATATAATTTCGGCCAAATTGAAAACCTTTGAACAAAGCATGCAGATTGTGGGAAAAAAAAAAGCCCGATTGACGAGCCACTTTCGCTTGACTTCCGGAAGATGAGAAGAAGTAAACATAAAAAGCAAATGTCTGTGGTGAGATTCGAACCCACGACCGTTGGCTTAAAAGGCCACTACACTACCGCTGTGTTACACAGACTTTGTTATTATGTAAAGGAATGTACATTTATAAATCTTATGCATATTGAATGGGATGGCTTGAGGCCGGACGTCGGAGAGATATTAAGAGGTGCTACGGCCGTGGATTGTGCGAATTCGAGGTCATTAGAGAAAGGCAATCGTCGTTAACAAATTTGGAGCTAAGTCGTTGGGCTTGTGTTAGAAGTACCGAAATTTATCAACCAGTAATGAGTTTTTTATAAAGTTCGCAAATTGGGAGAACGTAATAGTATTAAACGAGTTTTGCATGTAAGAATATCAATTTGTTATTGCCATTTAAACATGAAAATTAGGTGCATGTTACAGTAAAGCCGATTTGGCAGCAAGTGACGTGTGAGAATTGCTTGTGGACAAAATATGTAAATGAAAATCCCAGTAGGCGCCAACCGTCGAAACACGGAGAAAACGACCAGTACATGTTATACACAAAGCTTGTTAAATAAAAAACGTGGCCGGTAAGGAAAGTAATGTGGTAGGTGGCTCGTGACTCATCCTTACATAGCTTAGTATTACGAGTAAATTACACTTGATAAAATTATCAGTAAAAGTTTGATAAAATGATATTTTTTTAAATGATAAATTTTAAATTAATAATTTTTTTTTGATTTTGAATCGGAATTAGTGTCAAAATATGATAATTTATTTTATTGTAATGACAGATATTTTTTCAAAAACAATAATGAAACATTTTGATTACAATTTTCAACATAAGATGATATTTTGTAATAAATACATATATTTTTACTTACTTTACAAAAGAAATAAATTAAGTCATCATTTTGTGATGTTGTCTTATTGTAAGAAAATATTCTCATCAAATATAGTATTTGAATAATATAATAAGAAAAAATTTAAATAATAAGAATATAGACAAATTATTTTTTATTACTTATGCATTTATTATTCAAATTTATTATTATAATATTTTTAGAATAAAAAATTCTCTCTTATGTGATAACTTTCTAAAGTGAAATTTTTTTCACAATTTCATAATAGAAACGTTCATAATGGTTTCAAAAATATTTTGATTTAGTGTATTTGACAAATATTTGACAATCATAGTTATTATGTAATTTTCACCTTTTGTATTTATAATTATTATTTAAAACATCAATTTGTAGCTTTATTTATTTCTTTCTAGTTTTGTATTGCAACTTTTCTAATTGAAATATTTTTAATTAATTATTTTTTTCCTTATTATATTCCAGTAAAATCATTTTTTTATATTTATTATAATTTTACATCAACAAAAACATAATAGTAGATAATATATGACTGAGAGAAAAATTAATTGTTTATTTTGTGAACTAAGTTGAGGTTGGTTGTGATACTAAGTAGAAAATATTTAATTGGGTTGAGTGTGGATGAAAGAGAAATTAGATAGGTTGTGATGTTTTGTAATAGTAAGTAGTCTAAAATTAAGACAAATGATATTCGATGCAAATTTTCTACTTTTATAAATAATTTCTTATTTCTTGTGATACTGTGGACCACAAAGAAAGTATGGGAAAATAAAATGTGCCTCGATAGGATATAAAATAAGGATGGTAGAGGGTAGGAAGCAAAGATAGCTAAGCCCTAATTTCCTGACCTACCCTCGAATTTGTTTCCTCGGAATTGGAAACAATGAAAATAAAGTTAGCTCGATATCTTTTTTTTGGACTGGACTAGACAAGGTCTGACTCGTTCAAGCCCATTCAGTTTAGTTTTAGTTTTTACAAAGATGATTTTTTTCACTGATAATTATACCTTTCATAATTTAAACCTTGAAATTGATATCTCTTGTTACTATGTCAAATATTTTTGATCCAGTTTGATTTTAGTTATTTTCAATTTTTAGGGTGTTGGACTGAATCAACACGGTATCAATGTTTGGTGCTTTTTCTTAATTGATTTTTATTGCATGAGAAATTTTTTACCGCGATCACAACGGTTTACCTGGGTATGGTTGGAATTCTTCACCGTTTTTTGTACATGTCTGTCCGTTGTAGTTGGGGATATGTTTGGCCAATCCATTTATTTAGTTTGACCGCGCATATTCTTTAATTAATAAATATGAAAAGTTATACATTTTTAAAAATTTAAACACAATAGAAGTATGTCTATCTCTGCTGTCGCCATTCTCTATATGTCCTTTTATGAGAACATCTATATGTCCTTCAATCAATGGGTTAATGAAGGACAGAAGAAGTAGTAAAGCCAACGCTCGCTTTATAGTCCATTTAATATAGAAGTACCACATCAAAATAAAAAAGGCAAACATAAGAGTACGTCCTCCTCTGCATGCTTCCGCATTTCAAAGATTCCTCAATACAATTACCAACGAGCATTTATTAAGACTGGTGCAAGTTATATTTTATTTTGAGTAAAAGTTTAGAATTCAAATTCTAAGAAATAAAATAGTATTAGTCTTAGTCAATATTAATCTAGATTAGTCAATTCGATATTTTCAAGACAATAAATTTGAAAAAAAAAATCAATTTTGAATGTGTGATGAATTTTAAATCATGGAGTATTGAACTTAAAACTTGTTAAGCTATAGATTTTAGTTGGATTTATTTTTGGCATTTCTTTAAAGATGTTATTGTTGCTTGTTAGAAGAAATTTAAAAATAATAATTTTTCATTATATTGAAAAAAATAAAACATGACAAATAATATAGATAGAATACAACATGAAAAAATAGTGGTTTTGAGATGATCAAGAGTCAAAATATCTTTCACCTTATTAATCAAGCAACAAGATTTCAAACACAACTTGTCAAGAACCAAGGTTAGATAATCACTTGACCAAACAGCAGAAAACATAAATCCATAACTTAATAAGCATTAATTTATTACAAGTCCCAAGCACGATAGATAATGACAAGTTATTACAAGCAAGAAACCAAAGGGTTGGGAGAAGCAAACGCCAAAAGCTCAGGGTGCTTCTCAAGTAGGGCCATTCTCTGTGCATCCAGAGTGATCCAAGCTTCCATTCCTTTACCATCTTGTGTCTCGATCAAGACGGTCAAGTTCCGAAATGCCGGTCCGACCTTCCCCATCAGACCGAACCAGAATGGCTCTCCCCAGCCGAAGTTCATCTTGGTGAAGCCGAGATGCGACCAGCAAGTGAAAGCGAATATGTCCGGCTTCTCCAATGCGAATAGCCCTTCAAGCTGTTCGAAGTACCCGGCCAATGTCTCGAACCCTTCCTCACCTTGTAGTGACTCGGTGTAGTCTCCTTCGTAGAGTGCAATAGCTTCGTTTAACAGGCCAACAAGGGTGTTTAGCTCGGTGTTCGAGTCTGATGGATTGGAAATAGCCGTTCCCCACCAGAAGACGTCGCCAAGGGAAGCGTCCGACATGCGAGGCTGGGTTCGAGTCCGAAGGTTCACGGCCTCAACGAGAATGGAAGGCTTGGAAGCGTCGGAAGAAGCCTCTTTTGACGCATCCATGCAACATTTCCAAATAAAACCTGTTAGGGTTTCAACCCTGGACGGCCTTTTCCCGTCGACTTCGCTTTTCGCCTTCTCCCTTAGGGTTGCTATGGCTTTCGCACCAAACACGAACCTCCTCGTCACGTAGTTCGCTTCGGTGAACCACAGATCCTCCATTAGGGACAAGTAGGAAGCTGGAAATGACTCTTTGGGTGGGAAGACCACCGACGGCTCGCTCAGTTCAGGTACCTGATTTTCGGCCAGGACCCGGCCTTGGGAGATGGCACTCCAAGCACCGAAAAAAGCCGCAGCTGTTGGGCCATCAAAGATCTTATGTGAGGCAGCCATCCCTAAAGCTATCGCACCACATGTGAATACATTGGCTTGGAGTGCCATTATTGGAGATCCCATGTCCACTTCCTTAGCAAATGGCTGGCTTGGAAGCAAACCATTAAGTACCTCAAACTCAACCCTTTGGTGTTTAAGGAAGTCCCCAACTTTGCAACCAACTTTGGCCACAGCAAATGGTACACCTTCATCAAAACTATCAATGAAGAGGTTGTGTTTGATTCTCCCGGAAAATGGGTAGTAGTGGTTTAGGGTTTCGGCCAGGGATTTTTTGATCTGGGTCACTCGTGTTTGGGTGGTATTAGTGGTGCCGGAGTAGAAGAAAATGAGAGGCGAGTAAGTGAAGGGAGTGAGCTGGTTGAAGATGCAGAACTTGTAGGGTTCCTTTTGGTTGACTAAAGGGGAAGATGGTTTGATGGATTCTCTAGAAATGATATGGATCTCTATCTTCTCCATTTTCGTGGGGAAAAAAGCCTTTGGGGTTTGGATATGAGATGAAGCAATGAGTTGGGATATACATATAGGGGAAATTGTCAAGAATTCAGAGTCTAGTCCACGACTTTTTATTATTATCTTTTATACAAAATTGAGCAGTGTCATACACCCGTACCCTATTTAGGGATGACTTTATCAATAGTATTCTTTTCTAAAACATTTTTAAGACTTGAATTAAAACATTTGTTATGTAAATTCAAGTGAATTAACATTTGAATCAACTCCTATCTATAAGTGATTCAGGAATTCTTTTGAAAAGTAATTTTTTAAATCAAGAACTACACATGTCAAAGATAAAATATGGACCTCTATTAATTCATTCCATCCATCGCAAATGATTAATTAGAAAATATTTAGAATTATTTGATATTTAATAATTAAAATATTTATTTGATAAAATAATATTTTTAAAAATATTTAGTTTGACAAGTGGTAAAATCGGGCATACTAGATGGATCTGAAATATCAATTTTTTGGATCACCTTCCTGTGAATTTTATTGATAAGATTGAACTCAAAATTTCAGGTAAAAAATCAAATGTATCTTATCATTTTTATCTTTTTATAAATAGAATATTGTGCCAACTGGTATTAAATTTAAACCCCAATCACTTTAAGCCAAACAAGCGGTCACTCGCATCTCAAATTATCAATACTGATTGGCGAAGTTCACACAAAAAAAAAATACTGATTGGCGAAGTTGGTTAATGGCCTCTCCTTTTTGGTTGGTAGAGTCTTTATTAGTGACTAGTAGCATCTGTCACGAATATTTATGTCATTGTTTACGGACAGAGTTTTTTTTTTAGAATTTTCACGGACATAGACGCAAGAGAATCAATGTACTAACTATGTTTTTTTGTGAAAAAAAGAGAGAGAGAGAGAGAGGAGAGAATCAATGAAATGCCAACTCTCAAAATGGACGTATGGACTTCCATTAATAGTGATAATTATAAATTGGCAGTCCCACCCGTATGATGGCCATCCTTCTTATTAATGAAGAATGATTTTTTTGCTAATTAGAAATTCATCAACATACATATTTTTTAGAGCAAATTGTCTTGAGATTCATGACCTTTGCTAAAATAGGTCTTTGCTAAAATCACTATTTTCGTCCCTACTGTTTCAGAAAAGAGGATTTCGTCCCTCATCTTTGCTTAATTAACACTCTTAGGTCCCTGGTGCCGAAATCGGAAAATTTCTCCGGCACCCAAGGACCCAAAATATCTCTTTTGCCCTTGCTTCAGATGTAAAATCTTCCTCGTCGCAAATTCGTCATCGAAGCCCTCGCCACCGACCCCTCTTCTTCCTCCTCGACCGAGGAGTCTCTCTCGGCGAAGTCTGACGCCGATGTCATCTCCTCCTCCAAATCTCTGAAAATTCCTCTTCTTCCCCACTGCAAATCCGTCATCGAAACCCTCATCGTCGACCCCTCTTCTTCCTCCTTGACGGGGGAGCCTCTCTCGCTGAAGTCTGACGCCGACGCCATCTCCTTGCCGATCCAAATCTCAGAAAACCCCTCTTCTTCCTAGCTGCAAATCTGTCATCGAACTCCTCGCCGCCGACCACTCTTCGTGGTTGCATCGGGTGAGCAGGAGGCGAATGAGGAAGAAGGGCAGTTGTTTTAATTTTTTAAGTGGGAGGGGTAAAAGAGACATTTTAGGTCCCTGGGTGCCGGAGAAATTTTCTGATTCCGGCACCAGGGACCTAAGAGTGTTAATTAAGCAAAGATGGGGGACGAAATCCTCTTTTCCGAAACAGTATGGACGAAAATAGTGATTTTAGCAAACCCTAGGGACCTGAAGTCAATTTGCTCTATTTTTTTATTTAGAATCTTATATCAACAGTTTGTATTCTATGTGTTTGTCTTCTAGTGATACATTTTTATTGTAAATTATTAACAGAAATATCTTTAAATAACTCCAATTTTTTCGTTTTGAACAAAATTCATTGGTAAAGCAACATACATTTCAAGATGGACCGAGTATATCACTCGCACTTGTTTTCCGACCGGTTTGTAAACCGACATACATCACTCTGGTATCGTGAAAAACTCATTAAATCATCTTGCAGCTTTATTTTATTGTATCACCACAATATGTTATGGTTTTTATCTTTAAACTTTTTGTTACCTTATCTATATATTCATATTATTGGGCAAATTACTTCCAGCTTTTTGTTCTATATAAAATTATCTCTAAGATCATTGTATTTCAAAAATTTATTTTGTCTTGTTTGTTATTCGACAAAATATTGGTGTAAAGTTCATGATAAATGGGTTTGGCCTAACCCTCCGCATCGGCTCGGTCCTTCTTGGTTTTTGTTAAATGGGTTTGAAATAATTGTCATGGATAAAGCTGAGGTGCTCTTTTGGGTTTAAACTATGCAAATCCATGAGAAGATTGAGTTCATGTAAGTTCAACTGAGTATTTAAAGAAGCTGTTGAATGTTGGTTGTTGTCTTTTTAGTGTAGGGAATGTGGACTTTTTTTAATTGGGTCGAGCCTTCAACGAAAGGATGTAGGTTTTTTTAATGGATTTAATAAATTTGGTTGGTTCCTAAGTTCAGAACAGAAGGTTGAAAATTTTGATTTTTTTTGTTTTATGGTTTATTGTTTTCATAATAAAATTGAAATAAAAGGACTGTTGACGTTAACTATTTAAGAAAATAAAGACCCTAAAGATGATTTCAATGTAGTCTTAGAACCTAACGATAATTTGTCTTATATTATTTCATTTTTCTGAGCTGTAAACAAATGTCAATCAAAGGCAAGCCTCGTACGATGTACAGTGACGACAGTAAATGGTAGGACTTATTTTCACATGCCAAAGTACAAAAGATCCTGAAACTGGACAACTGGTGGGGGTCGGATTTCCAATATGCATATAATTTTTTGGCCGAGACAAGACTACAAGAGTGTATAATTAACACAGAACTACATGCAAAAAATATATTTTTTCCTCGATAAACTTAACCAAAAATATTGAATTTAATAGAATAAAAAATACGTCACTATCAGTACAGTGTAAATATCACATCAGTAACACCTCCAAATGTACTTTAATCTCCAGCTACATTAATACTTCCAGCTGTCACCATTCACCAGGTCTCAAAAAATTCACATAGCCGGTGATTTCTCAATTGAGTCGAATTTATAAGGAATTAGTTTAACCCGAGTTGAGAACAAATCTGTTTACGGCGGTATTTAATGAACATTAAAATCATATATATCTATATTTACATTTTAGATGTCAAATTACCCGTTTAGGAAATTAACTTTGATATTATGATCAAAATTTAGAAATTCAAAATCTAACTTCAACTTATCTCCAAAACAAAACAATCACATTTATCAACGTCACACTAAAACGTGAGGCATTACTTCTAATCTAGATCACTTATCTCTTGAGATAATTTTCTAAAATTATTGAGACATCGTATCATGTCATATTACAAATGAAATCTTACCTAGCGTTGGAACGGCGATGGACATACTATCGCCTTACTATTTGCATCCCTCTAACGACCTAAAGTCAAGTTCATGTCGCCGATTGTTTGATCGATAACAACTATGGCGAGTGGGCAGAAGACACAAACACCATTTATATGCAAAGACAAATTTAGCTTCGTCGATAGAACTCTATCTAAGCCTGAAATGACTGCCGGTGACTTCATATACTAGGTTAGAGCTCAGGGGCATAGCCAGAAAATTTAACGAGTTTGGTCAATTTTTAATTTTTTTAAATTTAATCTTAATTTCTAGTATAGTTAATTTTTTTATGGGGACAATTTCTAATTTTAATGAGATCATACATTAAAAATATAACAAATTGTTAAACGAATTTTTTTTAATTGCCCCCACTCCTATGCATGTAGCTACGCCGTTGTTCGAGCCGATGCCATGGTTCGTGGACGGCTAAAATCAGCAGTGTAGGAAACGCTCGAACCTCCTAATAAATATGGGTTGATTTGGCCGAGCATTTCGACAAAGGTAGTGCATCATGAGCTTTTGAACTGAGGCGTGCGATAAGAAATCTCTACCAAGACAAGCTTACCATAGTTGCCAGTTGCCTATTACACAAAGTTGAAGAGTTTTTGGGACGAGGCACAATATATCAATCCTTTACCAATGTGCTCTTGTAATAATCTCAAGAAGTAGGTGACAGAGATACGTGAAAAGGAACGACTGTATGATTTTCTCGCGAGGATGGATGACACTTTTGTTACTGTCAAGTCTCAAATTCTTAGTAGTCAACCAGTTCCTTGTGTTGGAGTCGCTTACCCCCTTATTGAAGACGAGCAGCAGCAAAATATTTAACAGGCTCGCCACTCTAATGTTGAATCCACAGCTTTTCAGAGCAGAGAGCAGGACTTTTGATCAAAACCGAGCCGAATGGACCTCTAATGATATCATGCTGGTTGGACCAGGCGCACCCCTCAATCCATGCAAGGATCCAGTCACAGAAGGCCGGACCGCGTTACCTCCAACTGTCATGATTCGAACAATAAACAACCTCGGGCTGCTCAAGTCAGCAACGACGAGCAACCCGCCATTAATGCCTCGGGGTGGTCTCACGTAGCCCGCCTTTAATGCCATTTCTTGACCATCCAAGAAGCAGTTAGGTGCGACATTGTCCACAGCCAAAGCGGAATATCGGGCAAAGGCCGATGCGGTGAAATAAATCATATGGTTCGGGTGGTTATTTCGAGAATTGGACATTCCTTTTAAGCGTCCCTCTGTTGTTTTGCAACAATGAAGGTGCACTTCATAGCACCATGAATCTGATGAATGGACGTTGAAATAAACTATTATTTCGTTCTAAAGTTTGACTGACGTTGTCAATTGAGAAATACAAAGCGACATTATTCTGCTATACCTTAATTCAACTGAAACGACGTCGTGAATGGGAAAACTTATCCAAATTCAGTGAAGCTACTCTGAAAATCATGTGTCTAAACTTATCCAATTTGAAATTTATTATGATTTTCTTGTTGAGTTTTTTATTTATTTTTTATGTTGGCTTATTTTAACGGACAAATATATCGTATTCATATTATTGAAACAATTAAGTAGGGTTCAATTTTTAAAATAATAGGACTCGTCAGTCTATCTTACTACCCGATATTTCAGGAATCGAATTCTATCCAACTTCTTATTTTTAAATGAATATAAAAACAATGATTTGGACGTGAATCCCATAGATCCTAACGGTTAAGCCCATTGCCAATTTAGCACGGACACCTCTGGGCCGAACAAAGTAATGGGTCACACCTCCTAATGGGCCCTAGCCCAGTAAAAATGTGATTTTAAAATATATAAAAAATCACCGTTTCTTTTCCGATCGATTTTGATTCATCGGCTCCGGAACCCTACAATGGCCGTAAGTTCTTTCTTCTCTCTCTCTCTGTCTGTTTCCACTTATTAATTTCTTTTTTCTCTGTATTTCTCTCTTAATTTTGTTTCAATTTTTTTGGTGGTAATTGTTTGTAGACCGTACCGGTAAACCCTAAGCCCTTCCTGAACAACTTAACCGGGAAGAAAGTCATTGTCAAGCTTAAGTGGGGTATGGAGTACAAAGGTCAGTTTTTTGGGTTCTCGTAATTGTTTCGGTTCGATTTCGCTTTCGGGTTTTTAATGCTGTGCTTGCTGTTGTGTTCTATTTCAGGTTTTCTTGCTTCGGTAGATTCCTATATGAACCTGCAGGTATTGTAGCTTGTGTTCTCTGGCTCTTTGGAATGCAATGACATTGTTTATTTGATGGGTGTTCGGGATTTCGAGCGAGTTGCATTGATTATATTTTGATGCTTGTTTTTTATTGGAGGAATTTTGTTGGTACAAAGCATGGGATTTCATCAGTTTTTCGTGATTCCCTTGGCGGAATTTAGTGATTATTGTTTGTACCCTCTTTAGTCTGCTGTGCTACTTTTGGTTTTCATTGCTTTTTTCTTTTACGAAATTATTCTCTCTGCCAGCTTGGTAGTGCTGAGGAGTATGTAGATGGCCAGTTCAGTGGACATCTTGGAGAAATTTTGATAAGGTAACCTTAAACTGAACTTCGTATGGTTGTTTCATGTCTTCTGCATGGAAAATAGTGTCTGATTACTTAAACGCATAATAATTTATGCTTTCTAGAAATCGGTCCTTCTGTGCCATTTACTTAAATAACTTGCAGACTTTTATTCTACTTATGGATAAAACAAGTCCAAGTCAAACACCAGAACCATCATAGCTAGCAATTGTGATGAGTGATGTAAGCTATGGTGCTCCTTACGTGTCATGAAAACTTGAGTCAATTCCGCCGAAACTATTCCATTCATGAGTCCTCCAAGCAATTAGAAAGTCTCACGAAGCTTGGCCATGTGGTTGGATCTCAGCATCCTATGTCCTTTTGTCTTGTTTTAGAATGTGGCTGGAGCACACCACCGGTGTGTCCACAGTGTCTTTGGATACTCAGACTTTATGTTTAGCTTCATGCAAGAGCTTTTGGTTTATGCTACAAAGATTATGCAGTGGCATAGCCGCTTGCCCCCACTGAAATTTCTCTTTTTAATACAGCATGTTCTATTTTTTTCTATTATGTCCCCGTTACATATGAAAATTGCCCACACTATTTCTGTCATCTCACAACTATTTTTTATAATTTAAGAATACCATATATAATTCCCCCACCTGCGGCACTGGTTTGACTGATGACTAAAAGCAAATTGTAGAAGCTCAAACATTTTAGCTTCTGGCTTCCCAGACCTTGTATACTCACATTAAAGATACGCTGATAACAAAAATGACATCTCTGAAATTTTTGTATAGGTGCAACAATGTTCTATATCTTCGTGGAGCTCCGGAGGATGAAGACTTGGAAGATGCTGACTAAGATTAAGAATTTTGAGCACGAATCGGGTTTCTTTGTAGAAGTAAAGAGCAGAGCAGCTAGTTGTTGTACTTGTTGCAGGTACATTTATCATGGTAACATTTCAGTCACTCTGCCTTGTTCCGTGGATAAGATTAGTTTCTCTCAAACATCAGTGATTGTGTCTTTTAGTTGCGGTTACTTCCCCGGTGAGCTTTCCGAGTCACGGTTACTTCCCCGGTGAGCTTCCTATCATTTTAACTGTTTATGTCTATCCTAGATTTATCTTCAACCTTGTGGAATTCTCTCATTCGTCTTCTAAAATGGATGATTGTGTTTGGTGTTAAATTATGTCGTCTGTTGCATTCTTCTACCTGCAACCACCATTAAGGATGGCTGCAACTTAAGGTCGACAGTTGGCGAGCCGAGTTTTAAATCATTGATTAACTTGACACTGGACTATTTAATATCCCTTGTTCAGATACGATGACTTTGACTATTTCGAGATTTTTTATATAGGAAAAACTAATTTTGAGTGGTAGCAAAAAGTTTATATGACAAGTAGTATACACTATAAGCTCTTACAGCCTATTTGGAACCAAATCCTATAAGAAAAGAATTCTTTTAACTTAACATAATGGAAATGGAAAGGAATTACTTTCCTATTTTCTTATTTGGAACCAAAATTTTAACTTAAGAATTGATTTGGCTTTATTACAATAATACCCTTCAAATGTTATAAAGAACCAATCTATTAACTAACGTTTACTGCAATCTTATTTTCCTCATTTTGATCTTTAACACCACCAGCAGCAACGAACGTTTACTGCAATCTTATTTTCCTCATTTTGATCTTTAACACCACCAGCAACAACGAGATTGTACTAGTTGATCTTTAACACCACCAGCAGCAGTAATTTTATTAATTAATGAATCTCAAAGAGCACCAGCAGCAATTTAACACCACCAGCAGCAACAATTTTATTAGCTAATGAATCTCAAAGAGCACCAGCAGCAATTTAACACCACCAGCAATTGAATATATAATTACATCTGCTGCTGCTGAATGTTTTAAGCAAATGTTGCAGCAAACATTTACATCATTCTTTTGCCCCTTCATCTTCTGTTCTCTTAAAACCTCTAACATGATCTTGTCCATTTCTCCGGTCCAACGCATATAACCATTCCCTTCATTCTCACATTCTCCTGCACCTTCAACATCAGTTCCTACTTGTGTTCCATTGAATCTGTCTTTACTTTCACCAATATATGCCATTTTTTACCAAGCTGAAATTGAAACATGGAAGGTAAATAGAACAGGTCATATGCATACCAAAATCTGATTCATAAGCAAATTCCAGTACCACAGAAATCTTCATGGAACAGGTCATTAACTTTAAATATCCATGGAACATAAACCAAGACCATACAATGGGAATTTTCTGCCATATAACTTTAAATCTCCATGGAACATAAACCAGTAATCAAAGTAAGACCATACAGGGTGAACAAAACAGTGGAACAGAAGTTGTTCCGAGTATAAATAATTGACCTCACAAGCCTTTGCTCCTCGGACTCAAAGAATTAGTGCAAAATGGCATCACTATAACCAGATGGAGATTCAGTACAGCATAACTTTGAGAAGAAAGTCAAATCATTTTCAACTTGGACACGAACTATTCATCGATTTTACCAACAATGGACAACCAAACCATATCTCATGGCATCGACAGAACAGATACTACAAGCAGTCACAGCCACCAAACTCAGATTCACGAAGACAACAATAGAACAAAAAGCTACATTAGGTCACCAACGGACAAAATATCTCAATGAATCCTATGCCAGACGAACAAACAGCGAGAACCCAGACGGGAAACGAAACAAATAGCAAAATAAAATGAAACAAACAGCGAGAACCCAGATGGGAAACGTACCTAGACAGAACAAACAACAAGGTGTCGAGGCTCCAGAATTCTATCCACCTCGGCATCCTTGTCGCCACGCTGGTGTCGAGGCTCCGGCGGGAGAAGTTCAACGACGATGCAGTTTTCTCAGAGACGGACCTCTGGTTGGTCAAGAGGATGACCCGATCCTTGGATAAGAGGGACTCCCGGTCGAAGAAGTTCGAGAGGTCGAAGCCGCAGCAGAAGATCCGATTCTCATCGACGAAGAAGATTAGGTTGCCGGCGAGCGAGGGCTGGCATGGGATGTAGCAGTGGTTGAAGATGGGGATCAGGAGTGGGGCCCGCTTGAGCGCGTTTTGCGCAACCCGGAAGCCTTTCTCTGGGTCGGCAGGTCGGGGACCCCACGACTTGGACCAGAGGGTGTTCCTTGCGATTTGGAAGGAGACGGCGGCAATGGGGAGGTCGAGGGAGGCGCGGAGGTGGAGACGCCTTTTGGGAGCGCCAGTCAGGGAATCCGGCGCCGATGGGCAAGCCGGCAGAGAGGACGGCGCGGAGGTCGGGAGGGAAGCAGAAGCCGAACTCCGTCTCGGCTCGGGCAAACTCGGCGTCAGTTAAGCCGGGCTGGACCTAAACCCCAGAGTCCCTTAGATGGTTAATCACCTTGTCGGCCAGCGAGGCGAAGGAGAGGAGGCCGTTGCGTGCCGGGAGAGGCGCGGAGGAGGCTGCTCGAGCCGAGAGGCGTCGCACCCCTTCTTCCTAGGGTTTAGCGTCGGAGGAAGAGTGATTGCATGATGCAGAACTTGGAAATTTTTACTTTTGTCCAAGGGTAAAATTGGTATTTTATACACAATTCTATTTTGGTCCCAGCAATTCCGACCTATTTTACAAGGAATCAAAATCAGGAATTTTTGGCCAGAAAAGAATTCCTTTCTTTGTTCAAAATGGTTCCAAACAGACTCAATTTTTTAAAACTCAAGAAAGGAATTCTTTTCCCCTCATTTTTTAGGTTTCCAAACAGGCGGTTAGTGATTATGGATAATGTTATATTCTTATAAATTTTTAATCAATGGTCTTAAACTTAAATTCAAGGGCAATAAGAACTTCCTACCCATATTTCAACGTAAAATTACCTCAAGATGTATTTGGGAATTGGGATCAAACCCCAAGCACAATTTTCCTTTTGAAGGATCCAACTCTTGTCGCCAAAAAGACGCTCCCGAATTCGAGTAAATTATTGATACATTTTCCACATCAAATAAAAATGTTTAAACTATTGACATTTTAATAAAATCTAACAAAACATATATGCAAACCCAAAAAAACAAGAGTTCACGAATAGGCCTATAAAAGTCAAAGGCCCATAATCTTTAGGCTCGACGTGTTAGGCCCACGTCGGAAAATATCCCAAAGTAGTTTTGTTTATTTTTCGAAGAAAAGATACAATACAATTGCTCTTTTCCGATCAAGAAAAAAAAAACAGTTAGGTAAAAAAAAAACGGGGAGAAGGGGAAAGGAGAGGGAGAAGCTAGGGTTTCGATGTCGGGGAAGGAAGAGTACAAGGTGTTCGTTGGAGGTTTGGCCTGGGACATCACCGAACGACAGCTCGAGAACGCCTTTGACCGTTTCGGCAAAATCGTCTCCTGCCAGGTCTCTCTTCCCTCCCCCCCTGTCCTCCACACTCGTTTAGGGTTTAGCTCAATTACTTATTTCTCTGTTAGTTTAAGTGTTGGGGTGGTTCGGGAGTTTTTGTCTTGCGGTTATGCGACTTCTCTTTGTTCTAGATCTGATTTTGTTGATAATCTAACCCTAATTATTGATATGAGGATGGTCAATGTGCTCTTTTTGAATATAGTTACATCTACTCTAGTGTTTGATTTATGTGGTCTCGTAGATTAGGGTGCGGGCTTACTTCCGTTGCGTAGTCGTAGGAGTCCCGTAGGCCAATTCGATTCACCAAGCGAAGCGTTGGGTTACATTCTTTCATGTTTTAATTTTATTTGCTTGTTTTATACTCAATTTCTGTATTAACATTTCCCTCTGTTGTTCTCTTTCTTTTGTTTTATGGGATCATGATTGTGAGCTTTTGGGATGAGTTGCCGTGTGTCTAGATATGTTTTGGTTGAATGGCTTCACTTGATAAATGGATGGTTACTTTTGGCGTCCCAGTGGAAAGTATGAACTATGACCGACAGATGGAACAAGGGTCCACTGCATGGTTAAAATCAAATATCGTGATGTTTTTGCAACTAGTTGGCACCTTCGGTTTGAGGTTACATTGTGTGATGGAAAAATTCATGCATGGTTTATTAGCCTTGAAGGAAATCCGGTGATAGTCTCAAGAGTCGCAGTTCATTCGTGCTAATTCTAGAAGAAATTTAATTTTTGGATGAGGGAGTGTAGCGATTTCAGGGTCCTCTTCGACTTCTACACAGTTATGAAGAGTTTCACCATGCTTCGTTTCCCTTTTCCTAATCTTCCTTCGCCCTCGTGGACTGGAAAACACCTTATGGTCTGACTTGGCTGCCTATTCATGTTGTTATCAGAAGATTTGGTTAGACCTCGATGTTACAGTCACGCTATGTTCATGATTTTTGCCTAATTAGAATGTTGGGTCTGGTCCATCTGTTCTGCAAGTTTTAGGAGTGTCCAGCAGTGATATGGTGGTGGTTGATATTGAACTGCCTTCCACTTTCAGTTCCATTGGCTCATGAGATTCAATATGCTCCAAAGAATAGTCATCTGTCTTGATTTATGTGGCAAAACATGGTGGAAATTCTTAGTTTTTACTTTTGCATAATACCGGTTTGGCCTTTCTGATTAATGATTTCTGCAAGAGCTATGAGAAGGAAACGAGACAGCGGTGAAATTTAAGACTGATTTTTACGAACTCTACCTTGCATACACAAATTTTTTGAAGCCCTCAGAAGTTGTACTGTAAGTGAAGACTCAAAAGACTACATGGTAACAGAGACTGAAGGTCAGCAGAGCATCAGTGGACTGGGTAGCTATGAAATCTCTAGTGGGCACATCCTACAGATGTTTACTCTTGATCATATCCTAATGATTCCCAAGCTTCCCATCTGTTTTTCGGCCTGGATATTGTTATCCATGTTGTAGCTATGATGCAAAGCTCCCAATTTGCAGAACCATGTCTTAAATTTCTTTCAGTTTTCTGCCAAAGGATTGGGACAGACGGGATCTGTGGATTTCCTGGGTGCACTTTAAAACCTTGGAGGGGTTAAGAGTCTTTTCTTGCTCTGTACTTTTGGCTGCACAACCGGGAAATCTTTTTTTGCTTTTTCTTGGTGTGTAGATGTGTTACTTCCTCTCTTAGCGACCTGTCAAACTACACGCTTCGGGAACAGATAAAACTCTCAAACTACATGTTGCTGAATGTTTCCAGATGAATTGAGGAATACATTTTAGTAGCAAATCAACTGGTTGTGTTTCTCTCTCAAGACAGTATCTGGCTCATTCCTTTGTCGTTCAAGTGGGAAGTTTATGTCAGTAAAAACATGTGCTGTGAAATAGTAAAATTAGTTATGGTCCAGGGCTAGTGATGATTGGTTTGAGTTCTGCCATGGTAACAGCTGAAGTATTTGTGTTGATAGTGGATAGGCAACTGATAGAATGACACTCCATTGCTGATTCTACAGTAGAAGATAGATCTGGAATTGATAATGTCAGAAAGTGGCATAGAGTGAAATGAATAATGCTGATTCTTGGGAATTTTGGGGACTGTTTAAGATGCCAGACCCAGTTTTGCAAGTCCTACCATCATGGAGAACTGTGGGATATCTTATAAACTGCGAATGTAAATCCATTGAAAATATGTTGCTCAAAGTAAGGTACCTGCATCTTACCTAAAAATTTCTCCTTCATTCTATCAATATAATGTTGTCGTCCTTAATGGCATGGAATCCGTTGTCCGTCTGCCATTGAACTTTTACTTTTTCACGTTCCTATGTTTGAAGTCTGACAAAAAAAATTTAATTGCTGAACAGCCTGAGTGGGTCTATTACATTTTTGGGCATGCAATTTCTTAATTTTGTCCACTAGCTAATATTTCACTTGGTTGCTGAAGGTCGGGATATTATATGCATGACAGATGGCACATTTCTTCAATTTCTAAAATAACTTCTGGAAACATCTATTTTAATCTGGAGATGGACCAACGACATGCAGAGTTTGGGAACTAGGTTTTAGGGGTTGTGATTCACTCATTCACCATAGTTTCTCTGCTAACTTATCTTTAGCGCAGTTTGAGTATCATACTCGTTGAAATTTCAGAAATCTTTTTTGCATGCAAATGTTCCATTAGAGCAATATAATAGTCCAATGACATTCAAAAATCTTCTTTGTATGTTACGTGCCACAGTTTTTTTTATGGTTATTTGATTTCCTCGCACGCACAAAAATGTAATTGATTAGTCTGTGTAATTGTCAAGATATACACATATTCCTTCCTGAAATGGGATCTTCTATCTAGTATATAGAAGCTAGTTTGCTTAATGTTTTTAATGAGTAGGCAAAAGCTAGTTACACTGTTTAGCTGGTGGCCTTATGACAAGTACAGCTGATCCTTTCTTCTTATATGGTGGATTTCCTTGCACAAAGAGACTCGGCAGTTTTGGGCATATTATTATATGTCAATACCATATTCCCTATAAAACCATATTTGGCGTTAGTTAGTCGGTGGCTCTTGTTTACTTGGGTACTGACGCTTTTTTACATTAGTAGATGCATAAAGCTCTTCGGTCTTTATGCCATCTAATTGGCGGTAACTTCTCATCGCTGGTAAGATCCTTGCGAATTTGAATGTGTAGCTCATGTAAGTAAAATGTGAGCTTCTAATTGCTTGTACAGTTTGTTGTGTTCTTGCTTAGACTTCCCACTTTTATGATCCTTACCCTGTGCAGTGCTGCGTCTTTATTATAGTTTCGGGTGTCTCTGTCTTTCATCTGTAATTGTTCATAGTTTGTTGTGTTCTTGCTCTAACTTCCTTGAATGTAAGACCCATGCACTGCATCTTTATTGTTGTTTCAAGTGTCTCATTCTGTCATCTTCATGATGACTTTCCAGATAATGTTGGAGAGAGATACAGGTCGCCCTCGTGGATTTGGTTTCATAACCTTTGTTGACCGTCGAGCCATGGATGATGCTATTGAACAGATGCATGGACGAGAGTTTGGTGATCGCGTCATCACAGTGAATGAGGCCCAACCTAGGATGGCTGATGATTTGGACCATGGCTACCGTGGGGGTCACACATCTGGTGGCAGAGGAGGCCATCGTGGAGGAGATAGATTAGCTGGGCGAGATGATTGCTTCAAGTGTGGGCGCCCAGGCCATTGGGCTCGAGACTGCCCTTCAGCTGGTGGTAGAAGTGGGACTGGAGGTTCATTTTCTTCACGTTCTAGGTTTGGAGGAACTGATGTTCGTGGGGATCGCTTTGGAGAACGTGATCGATTCATTGATGATCGCTACGATGGTGGGGGACGGTTTGGCGACCAGGATAGGTTTGACAGCAGAGAGACCAGATATGGCACTCGTGATAGGTATGTTGGTGATAGGCCACTGAATTACTTTGTTATTCTTAGTAGGAAAGCATATGCATTTTGTTTATTGCACTTAAAAACATTTCCTGAAATGTGCACTTTGCGACGAATTTGATCAATAGCAATCCATTTTACTACTATTGTTTTCTGGATATATCATGGGGTCTGATTTTTGTTTATGGTAGTAGGTATCAACCACCTACTGGAGATCGCTTTGCTAGTGACAGGTATGGCGCTTCTGATCGCTATCTGCAAAATGGGTATGGCAAAGACAGAGGATACGACAGGGAGGTTGGTCCTCGAGGTAATGGTGATCGATATGGAAGCGGAGGACCTGCTCGCAACGACAGGGGCTACAGGAGCAGGCCGGATCCTTATGCTCGTCCTCCCATTGGTGGGCGTCCGTCGTCCTTTGATCGCTACTAGTTTACATGACTTCTTCGTTGTCATGATCTTTGTGTTTTGCCTTTTTTTTTTGGGTGTTCTTGAGCAACTCCCAGTCACTCACTTGAATTGTATCGACTAATTTTCGACCACTAGATTGTTGTTGCTTGTGTCTTTTGCAAGTGGATTAAGTTTTCGTTCGAGTTTAAGGTGGTTGGTTATTCCTATGTTACTTGGCCTTTTCAACTGCTCTTTTAACCTACGTTAATATTCGTCACATCTAAATGACATTAGCAATTACTTGAGGTCCGACTAATTTAGAAATCAGTTTGACTTAGGCTATAAAAACAATTAAGCGCTGATTAGTTATTATTAGTTCAGTGGAGGTTATGTTATTCTCGCTTTATTAGAGTTATCTTTTATTAAATCAAAGCAAATTGTTTTCGCTTATGATTCATGCGGGGCTTCATATTTTAATGTTCCAGTTCCCCGTTTGTGATAAATAATTGAATGTGTATGATTAATTATATAAAATAGTTACATGTAAATCATTCATCAGTCATGTAAACATTAATTCTAAAAGTTATTAAAACGAGAGAAATAGGGAGACATATATGAAAGGTAAATAGGTAGATGGCTGTTGGAATTTTTATTCGGATTGTGAATACGATTATTTTTCGGATTCAACAAATTTTGTGTTATTTTTTTGTATTAAGAGACCAAATCTTGAAAAATGTGAATTATGTTTTGGGTCCAATCCTCACATGTCACGTAGGCGGGAAGTCACGTACTCCTCTACACGACATGTAGAGCACTTGTCATCTTTTTGACACCCGAGAGAATGACGCATGTGTCAATCTTTGTGTGTCTCTTCGCCCTTGATTGATGCATGTAGTATATGAAATGTGGTTTACCATGGGTGAAAAATTTAAATATTTTTTTTAAAAATTATTAATTTTAAAAGATTGTTTTAATGAAGTTTATCGTACATTTCTTCTTCGTTCAATCATATATATTTACTTCAGTTGCAAACAACAAAAGTCAAAATGTTGTAATAATATGATGAATACGAGTCGTCTAGCGCGGAACCATACTGTCAGACGTATGGTCAGAAGAAAGAATATTCGCAGCATGAAAAACATATGATCGGACTTCGGAGCTACTAATTAAATAATAGGTAAATTGCCCTCCCGTCTTTCTTCTTTGTTTAAATTACTATTTTCGTTTCTACTGTTTCAAAAATGATGATTTCGTCCTTCGGATTTGTTATAATAGCACTCTAAGATCTCTGGTGCCGGAATCGGAAAAAACCTCCGGCGACCAGGGACCTGAAAGGATATTCGCAGCATGAAAAACATATGATCGGAGCTACTAATTAAATAATAGGTAAATTGCCCTCCCGTTCAATCATCATTTTTGAAACAGTATGGACGAAAATAATAATTTAAGCAAAAAAAATAACGGGAGGGCAATTTACCCTTAAATAATTTATAACCCAAACACATGTTCACTCCGAGTATAATAAATTCATAACAAATACATATCATATAATATAATCAAGGGTAGTATCGTAATTTCGTTTCACGATTCTCTCTCTTACCACTTAAACCGGATCTCTCCTCCAAACTGCGTACGCTCTTCACTCTCACCTCCATTTCCGTCTTCTCCTCTTCCCCCCAAACCCTCACTCGCATGTGATCTCTCCCTCTTCATAGCGAGCGGTTACGATTTTCCTGGAATGGCACCGAAGGGAAAGAGCATCGCTAACAAGGGCAAGGCCCCGGCGCCGGCGAAGCGGAAGCGCGCCGGGGATGATGATAAGACCGGGAAGAGGAGGAACCGAGAGGTTCTCCAGTTCTTCGAGGACGAAGCCGGAGTCGACGACGACGACAACGAGTTCTTCTCCGACGACAGCTTGTTCGACGAGATCGATGACTGTATATTCTCTCCCCCCCTCTCTCTTACGTTTTCCTATTTCGCGACATTTTGTATTTACGATCGTTTTATTCCTTTTTCTAAGAATTCTGGTTTTGCCTGGGACTTGAGACGATTTTCCTCACGTCTGCATGTTCAAATTTTATTTGGTCCTTAGGGTTTCTAGGCTCCGATTTGGGGACATTTTATCTTTACAGTTGTTTTGTTTCGTTTTATAAGAATGTTGATGTTCCCTAGGGTTTGAGAAAATTTTCCTTCACAAAATGTTTGTAGGATTCTGAGTGAAAATGCAACTCGTTGTTCATTGTTTTTCTAACTTGTGTTGTTTCCGTTGTGTGTTTCGGTTGTTTTATAATGCCTGTCTTAATATTTTTGTGATGCTGAGTTTTGGCAAATGGTGAGCTTTGGAAATGCTTTATTTTCCTTGCATGTTTTACTGGGAAGAAGCGAAAGAAGCATGTTTACTTTGATTTAGCCCAATCGGCTTTAGGTTTCATTGTTCCTGATTTTTGCGAGTGCTTGGTCCCTTTGATGGACGAGATGCTTGAAACCTCTTGTCAATTGATTTTTGAAACATTAGACAGTTATTTGCCAATTTGTTTCTTTTGTTTATTCAGATATGTTGTAACAGGACTATGGTTTCTTTTTTATTAGGACTGAAGACATAGCATCTGACTTTTCATTTATATTTTCATGTGTTAAATCTGACTACCTTGTTGGTCTTACATCTGCGTTATGCAACAGACCCCATGGATGAAGCATTTGACCCGGGGCTTAAAGGAAAAAAGGATTCACATAGACCGCAGAATTCATCATTCGTTCCCAAGGAAGAAGAGATGGATGAGGAAGAATTTGATAGGATGATGGAAGAACGTTACAAGAGTCATCTGGGATTCAAATATGCTGGAGACGATGAGGCCAGAACTTTGAACGAAAGGGATTCTCTTTTGTCATCTGGGGATTCAACCATCTGGAAAATAAAATGCATGGTGCGATGTAGTTGGTTGCTTCCTGCAATCTGTTTTCCGCATTTAGGAAAGTCTCGTTTTTTATTTTCCAGCAGTGTCTTGACCCAAGCTTCCTCACTGCAGGTTGGACGTGAAAAGCTTTTGACTTTCTGCCTCATGCAGAAGTTTGTTGACTTGAAATCTCTTGGAAACAAGCTTGAGATAATATCTGTATTTGCAATTGACCATGTAAAAGGTTTTATTTTCATTGAAGCAGAAAAAGAAAGCAGTCTAGTTGAGGCAAGCATAAATCTTTACTCAACATATATATTCGTTTCTATACCTATTGTTTTTTATGCATGGACGCTAGTCGACATTGTATGTCTCTTCTATATTATGCAAAACAAAAATTGTATATAGTTTAAACTTGCTTACTTTTAATACCCAGGCTTGCAGAGGTCTAGATGGCATATATTACTCAAGAGTGGCACCTGTTAATAGGAATGATCTTCCTCAGTTGCTGTCTGTGCGCAACAAATCAAATAGCATCGCCAAGGGAATGTGGGTCCGTGTGAAGAATGGAAACTACAAGGGAGACCTGGGGCAGGTTGAGCTCAATTTAGTTTGTTTCCCTTTTCAGAGGTGCCGCTTATGTATAACCTGCATTCTAACATTTTGCTGCAGGTTGTGGCTGTCAATAATTCACGAAAGAAAGCAACAGTAAAACTTATTCCGAGGATTGATCTACAGGCTCTGACAGAAAAATATGTGAGAGCTCTTTTGACCTTATGATTGCCGTACATATTAATATGGTATTGTGGAAAATTGAAACAGGGTAATGACCGGTGCTTCAAGTCATTGACCAAGTTGCATTTGTCAAACATAATTTCATTCTCGATGTAGGTGTTTTGGTTCTCTGTTACTTACCGTCAGGCAAGGATTCGGCTGTTGGTAGTGCATAGTTATGACACATGCAAATTTTTGGGATGCAGCCTATGATATCTCTGTCGCATTAATTTTGACGTACAGTCTATAAGAGAAAAACTCCTCCATTTGTAGAGATGTCTAATGTTCTCAGTCAAATTATTTTACCTAATTTCCTGCTGCAAAGAGTAAAGTATTTAATTATCACAGGGCGGAGGAGTTGCACGCAGGGGAAAAACTGCTGGTACTGCTGTACCAGCTCCAAGATTAATCAGCTCCAGTGAACTAGAGTAAATGTGCCTCTTACTCTTTATGTTTCCTCTACTTGCTCAGGCATCTGATCTTTATTTCCTGTGTAGGGAGTTCCGACCACTTATTCAGTATAGGCGCGACCGAGATACTGATATAACATTTGAGATTCTAGACGGCATGATGTTGAAAGATGGTTTTTTGTATAAGAAAGTATCTCTAGACTCACTCAGCTACTGGGGTATTACGCCTTCAGAAGAGGAGCTATTGAAGTTCAAGAGTTCTGAAAATAAGGATTCTGATGACTTGGAATGGCTTACACAACTTTATGGCGGGTCAAGGAAAAAACGAACTTTAGGCAATGGAAAAGGCCTGGAGAAAGGAGAGACTTCATCAGGCATGGGAAAAGGAGAGAGGTCATCAGGCCTGGAAAAAGGAGAGAGGTCATCAGGCCTGGAAAAAGGAGAGAGTTCAGGATCTGGCATCCAAAATAAATTTGAACTGTTTGAGCTCGTGTGTTTTGGGTAAGCTAGGATCAAGTTTCTAGTGCTGCAGATCATATTCTTCTGGATTTATGCTTTTTTCTGATCGAATCTACATGTGTTTGCAGTCGTAAAGATTATGGCCTCATTGTTGGCATGGAGAAAGATGGTAGCTATAAGGTTAGTAGTCGATTTTGAGAATTGTAAGGTCTGCGTTTTATGATTTACATCCCCTTGCTTGGCTGTTAGTAGGGAACAGTTCTCTTTTTAACTTTTTCTGATAGATTTTTTTCTTTAATCCGCACATGTACTCTAGATTTTAAAAGATGGACCGGATGCACCAACGGTGACCTTTCTTAAAGAGCGTGAATTGAAGAATGGGCCTTCTGATATGAGGTTTACTACTTCAGATCAGCAGGGGAAAACCATATCTGCGAATGACACTGTCAAGGTCTTGGAAGGTTCATTAAAGGTCTCTCGTTCTTCTATTGTTCGTCAAATGCAATTTGTTGCGAATTGATGAATGTCTCAGCTACATCTCCTTCGTACATTTACAGGATAGGCAAGGCATTATTAAGCAGATTTACAGAGGGACTGTGTTCATTTATGACGAGAATGAGGTGGAAAATGGTGGTTATCTCTGCTGCAAAGCTCAATTCTGTCAAAAGATGAAGCTTGCTTCTGATATGAACTGTGAAAAGGTTGAGACCAACCTTGAGTAACTGTCCTTTCCTTGCTTTCCATCCCAATCTCTTTTAGATTGCTGATGCAGAGTTTTGATAATTTATCTCTGTTTCATATTTAGGGAGGTGGATCGGGTGCCTTTGATTTTGAAGATTCTCCACCATCGCCAAAATCCCCTTTGCCGCCGCAAACACAGTGGCAATTAAAGGACAGAAATCTTGACTGTGTGTACAAACAAGCTCCAATTTGTAACCATTTTGTTAGTTTGAGTCTAACATCAGTTCGTAATATATAATTCGTGGTATCATGCAGTCAAGGAAGGTGGCAAGGATGAAATTTTCTCAATTGGACAGACATTGAGGATTCGAGTGGGACCATTAAAGGGCCATATTTGCCGTGTCTTAGCCATACGGTACTCTGATGTCACTGTCAAGATTGATTCTCAGCACAAAATACTGCTAGGTTTGTCTGCACATTTATTTTTTATTGACTGGGTTTATGAACTGGAGTCTTCACTATTGAATTCTCCACATCTCTCTTATGTCCTAATCGATTGCAGTGAAATCTGAGCATCTATCTGAGGTTCGTAGAAAGAGTTCTACTCTGCCTATGAGGTAGGTTTTATATAAACCGCAACCAATCTTCTTAAACATTTTTGTATTGATAATGTGCATGACTTGCTCAAATTTTTGTATTGATATGATGTGGAATTACTCTCTTCTAAAGTGAGGATCTGGGGTCCAGTCCTTTCAAAGCATTTGATCTTCTGGGTGCTGAAGGAAATTCTGGAGGTGAGTACTTGTTTGATCGACACCAAAAATAGAATTAGGTTTGTTGATTGTGGGGTATGCGCTACATGATCTCCGGTGTATGCATAAGGTGTCTTCTATTTTGCTTGCGGGTATCTGTGTGATGTTTTCCAACCTTGTCATTATAAGATTGGGCTGCTGGAGCTGGAGCCTCAGGAGATAGCGATGGGTGGAATACTGGAGGTGTTTCTTCTGAAAGGTAGATCTCGTTGACAACTTCTTTCTCACTATCCAGTCATGAGTCGTTTGATTGATCTGCTAAACGTGATCCTGACCTCTGACAGCTATAATGTGTACTTGAGCTTAAACATTGACCTTTGGTGCCTCTTTATTGCGACTATTTGTGATTTTCCAGAAATGCATTAAGGAATGCTAAGAAGCTGGCACATGCTCTGTAGTTTGTTATTTTTTTTTCCTGACTGATCTTAATTGTTCAAACTCAGTCACTGCTGGACAGAGATATGGCTATGCTTTTAATGAGTTGGCCTACATGTTAAAGTTTTTTCATATTAACTAGATACAATTGAGTAATATTTGAATCTTGTGCTTAGTAACTCAACCTCCAAGCATTAATCCCTTCAACAACTCTCTTAAGTTTAGTTGTTTGCTACTATTTTGCGACTGAGATTGTACCCATTGTTTCATTTTTGCAGGACTTCTTGGCCCGCATTTCCCGGATCGAGCTCTGTGGTTTGCCCTAAACTCGTTCACTTGATCTACATTGTAGCTGTTATGCTAGTGAACTTCCATATTACTAATCTTTATTTCAAATGTTGTACCTTCTAATGTTCTTCAACATTGTTATGACCATTTAATTTAAAAAAAAAAAGAGTTTTGTTAATTTTTGTTAGGATACATTTTTCATGCTCGTGAGAATTATAGGATTAAATAACGTTGTAAGCCCTTATAATGTTGTTTCACTGTAGTTCTGAGAGAATGGACTGTAGCATGAGCAAATCAGTTAATGGTCTTTGTTAACTAATGGATTTTTGTGATTGTTGTTTCAGCCTGGCTCTGAATCTGGGACAGCAAATCCATTGGGATCTGTTGGCAATGGTCTAAAGACAGGTATGTGCTAGAGGTGCATATATGCATATTGACTGCTCTGGCTATTAAATGACTGGGTGATGGTTGTTATGATAACTCGCAGATTCTGAATCTGCTTGGAATAACGTTGATTTTAGCCAGAAATCAAGTTGGGGTGCTTCATCCGAGGACAAAGCTGTTGGTTCTGGTGTTCAAGATGACACTTGGGGCCAGAAGGGGGATGGCTGGACTACAGCTTCTAAAGAAGTGGCTTCAGATCCCTCTTCATCATGGGGTGTACCAGCTGCTGGTGGTGGTAATCAAGAAAATGGCTCAAAGCAAATTCCATCATGGGGGGTGTCATCTACTGATAAAAATGCTGCCATTGATGGTAACAGTTGGGGTAAGAGTGGAGAAGGCTGGAACACAGCTGCAAAAGAGGTGACTCCAAATCAGACATCATCGTGGGGTGCGCCTGTTGTGAATACAGCTTCTAAAGAAGCGGCTTTAGATCCGGGCTCATCATGGGATGTACCAGCTGCTGGTGATGGTAATCAAGCTGGTGGCTGGGGGAAGAAGAGTGATGATGGTTGGAAGAAAGCTGCACAAGATGATGGCCTCAAGAAAGTTTCATCATGGGGTGCTCCATCCACTGACAACAATGCTTCCACTGATGGAAAAGGCTGGAACACAGCTGCCAAAGAGGTGATTTCTAACCAGACATCATCATGGGGTGTGCCAGCTGCCGTAAATGAGGATCAAGGAGGGTCATCTTGGGGTAAACCGGATGGAGAAGCTTCTGTTAGTAAAATGAGTGCTACCTCTTCCTGGGGTAAGCAAGGAGGGCAATCATCTTGGAGCAACAAGGGGGAAGATTCCTCTTGGAACAAGCGGGTGGAAGAATCATCATTTACTAAACAAGGGGAGGATTCTACTTGGGGCAAACAAGAGGGAGGGTCTTCTTGGAACAAAGAAGGTGAGGAATCCTCTTGGAGCAAACTGCAGGAGGGAGGGTCTTCTTGGAATAAACAAGGCGGAGAATCCTCTTGGAGCAAACAACAGGAGGGAGGGTC
>SOPF01025213.1:1352-35964 GCA_012979155.1 Hypericum perforatum | reverse complement strand
TAAAACTGATCAACAAAAATTGCAATGCCAACAAAATGGATGCAGACAGCACATTAAGTGATGAAGCTAAATGGCAGATAGTAATAATAAGCGAAGCGGGGAGGGATCGAAGCACCACGTCCTTGGACCATGACATGGTGATACTATACCTGACAACCCAAAGAAGAGGGCAACATCTCCTCCTTTCCCCATATTGCAGCCAGAATGTAAAGAGAGAATTTGACGCTTAGGCATGAGATAATGCATGACACTGAAAAGACCCTTCTTCATTTCCCCGGCGTACTGTGTGCCGAGGATGACCATTTCTCTCCTAGCTAGATTCAAGTCTATGCTAGTTGAAGATGTCATGTAGTGTGTGTAACGGTTACAGGGGAACTGTCCAGCATTGTAAATAGTGAAGTCCGGAGTACCGAATTCCTCCAGTTCTTCAGGAGTGGGTCGGATACACCTGTCACCCATCCAATTGTCCACAAATTGCACACAACTTCAGCTCATAAACCATTATACTAGTTTACCACCTATAACCTCCATAGTTTGAAGTAATAGCATCTTTAAAGGCGACTTATCCAGTAGAGGGAGGAGAAAAACACTGCTTTTAAAAGGGTAGAAATCTTAAACACTGCACTTACATGTTGTTCATGAACAAGGAATGGTAAGCCCTGGCGGAAACAATCCTGACTTTGATTCTGTTCTGAGGATCCCAGTTCAAGAACTGATCATTCACGAACACCTAAAACCGTAAAGACGAACACTTTTTTTTCGTCAGTTCCCATCATCACTAACCAAGGAAAAAACAAACACACGCATGGCAGGGTACCTTGTCCAAAGAATTCAAGTAATCAACCGCTCTTTCTCTGTTGACCAAGAAAGTGTGCTCGTCCATTTCAATGTTAGGCGATCCCCTAAGCATCAACAATTGAACAAACACCATTTTAGTATCACTCAACAGTCTCTATGAAAAGGGTGACAAGACGATAATGCACTTACTTTCCCCACCAAAGCTCCCCGTCGGTATCATCGTCCTTAACGACACGCTTGTCTCGTGGAGCACGACCGGTCTTAGCACCGGAGAGTGTGGCCAGTGCACCAGATGAAGTTATAAACGACCCTTTCTCATACTTGATGGCTTGTTCATAAAGCTCTGCACCAAATATATTCCGTCATACATGAAGTCTCTCCTACGTTATTAAGACGAGTCGAGTTCGAGTATTTGAAATTTTACGATTATAAGACATAACTAACAAGTAACTGTGAAATTTTTGTAACAAAGAAGATTGTGAGTGTTACCAGCAGGGGAGAGGTTGTGGAGGACATGAGTGAACTTCAAGGAGCTGTCGGTGGTGGCGCTGATGGCCGGAGCCGCCACATGGTGGTGGTGGTGGACCCTCGGGGTGGAGTCGGTCTTGTTGGACGGGTCCCCTTTCACTAGCTTCGGTCCAGTCTCTCGCGTCAACGATGCCAAAGATGCACTGTCCCAAATTATTTAATTCATTATTTAAATAACTAGACCGCGTGACAGTATCTCAACGTTAAATAACTGTCAGAATAATTTGTCAATTTTTAAGAATTTTATCCGAATCAAATTTAAATTAATTATTTCAATATAGATGAAAAAATATTCGACACACGTAATCTATAATTAATGAGGGTCAATTTTGATGCGGGCTCCGTAGCCGGGATAGAATAGTTAAAAACCCGTCTTTTGGTCGGCCGGTACACCGTAGATATCAAACTCATAATTTTATTTGTTAGATACTATTTTGATAATTTTTTATGAATAATGACACCAAAATAAAAAAAAATAATAAAGGGATACTGTAGCAATTATTCGCATACAAAAAAGTTGTCTTTTCTTTCTTAGCCGATTTGGCACAGCGATCAAGGAAGCGGTGGGTTCCAACACCCATCCAAGATGAAACGGCCGAAAAGTCCATCGGGTGATCTCAAAGGCTAAAAATAACTCAAATATTGTCCTTATAAAAAGTTATTTAAAAATAAATCAATTCTAACAGTTGTGTAGTGTTAATATATTTGGTACATATTCATACAAGTTTCTGACAATATGATTGAAAATTATTTGTTTTTGCCGATGAGTTGGAAACACTCGTACATTTACTAAACTTGTTCATCAAAAAAAATATAAGGCAAATGTAAAGAGATATATTGAAAAAATGAAATATAATAATTATATATATGATCAATATGGTAACAAATTATGACAATAAATGTGTTACCAGACAAAAAAAAATTTAGGACAATCTTGGTACTAAGACTTAACAACTTTTTACTGTGCACCACAACTTTTCATCAAAATTACTCTAAAAATTCTTGTCGAACTATGATGATGTAACGAAATATTGAATATTTTAGCCCGCAATTTGCAGGATTTATATTCCAAATTACACTTGAAATTTCCAGCCGAAATTCCCAAAAATCTTCCACTTAACCAAGTACCAACTTCAATGCTTATTATATTTTCGGACCTGGCTTTTTAGCAGGTTATCTTAATAACCGCATTTCATAAATATTTTTAAAGAGATACAGAACCCTACCAAATGACGCCGTCTCAATAAGAAAAAAAAAAGCGATGCAGAAATGAACCTGATGGACTGGAGCTGTTGCCTCTGGCGAGCCTCCTCGGAGAGAGGGGAAAGGGATCCCTGAACGCCGGTTAGCGGCGTGGTTGGTGCCGATCTCTTCCTCTGCAGGGAATGAAGCTCGTCGATCGTCTGCGCCCTAACAGTCGCCGACGTCGTCTCGGGGCACTCCGCCGCTCCAACGTTCTGCTTCCCGCTATCCTTGGTCGTGATCTTCGTCAGCGGCCGCTTCGGTACCGGCATCCCGTTGCCGTTCATCACCGCCGCCGCACCGTTACCGTTAGCCGCCATATCTAGAAAATAAAAAAGTTTGTCATATGAAAATATTTCACAACTCTATATATAAATATATGTATGTGTGTGTGACGATGTGATATTATTATGCGTGAAATTATTATGCGATCGGTGTATTTTTTTATTAGAGTGATAGGATTTTGACGAACTAAATATTAGATCTCAACATGTCATGACTGTAAAAATACTAAGTATGATATTTATAGTATGGTGATTAACACTATATACTTTTCAAAACAAATATCCTGACAATATTTATCAAAAAATTGTTCTAAATTAAAATATGCTAAAAAGACTATAATTGAGAAGATAACCAACCGGGAGAAAAAGGAATACGAAGAGGAAAAGAGGGGCTTCAGGAGAATAAGGTCATCCAAGTTTAGGGTTCGAGCGTTGGGGTGACGAGAGGAAATTATAAGTGCGGGTGAAAGAAGAGCTGAGATTGGAATGAGTTATATAGGGAGCATTGGGTTCAGCAACTGCTAACCAGGGTTGAACCGGTAAACCCGGGTTAGGTTTTATCCTCAGGATGGCGTCAGGAGGATAAGTTGAAAATTGTGTAAATGCTCAGTTTTAGTAAAGAATTAAAGGGTGCAGGATTAGGAAGAGACATACAGAGTGTCGTGACGTGGTTGGGATCGGACAAGGTTAATCCATGATCCAATGCAATCCGATGCAATGCACGCTATATTCTCATCCAAAATGTACGCTATATATGGCAATTAAGACCAATTAATGTTATTTGAACCAATTCTAATATCAAATATTAGTAATGTATTATTATATTATGTAATTATATTACTGTTAATCATGTATTATATTATTATTCTTCGTAACCATAATATTGCAAAAATACCCTAACGAATCTCATATGTCAGATCTATCACCCGTATTCACTCTTCCATCTAACTGTCCTGATACTGCCTAAGATTGTGTTAATCGCTGTTTAGTCCCTTGGCTAACAACAACCTTTGTTAAAAAAAAATTAATTTATCTACTTATAAAAACTTGCTATTACAATGAATAAATAATACTCTACTAAATTTTTTTTATGAGTGTATATATATATATGTGTGTTGGAGATGTATTTTATATTTAGTGTCAACAAATATAACAAGACATAAACAATTTTCAAGGCAAACCTAAAAACTTTAAATCTGATTGTTAAGTCAATAATATATCACTATGTGATTGACCTAGCGATGATTGAAGCCAATTCAATGAAAGTCTCGAAATTATATTTTTGAGACGTAATCATTATCCTTAAAGTACTAGTTAATGAACTTTTTTTACAAAACAGACAAATTCTTAGTTTTTTTTAGGTTAACAAAGTCTTAGTTAAATGAAGACAATAATGTACCATGGTCAATGCTTGGACACCTATTAGGTACATCTGTCAATAAGTTTTCCACTATTGGACATTCAATTCTATATTTTGTTGCCCTTTTGACTGGCACCAGATCAAAGACCAGATGTTGCCCGTTTCTGTTAATTAAGGTACACGTAATTATTGGGCTTTGGAGTGTGGGATGGTTTAACAAAGAATTGAATTAGAAAAAGGCGTATGCGCAAATTGTATATACGTTAAGAAAAATCCAAATAACTCTAATTGCTACAAATTTACACCTAGCAAACCCGACGAAAGATTACAATTGTTGGAATTAAGATGAATAAAGCCCAAATGCCCAAAAAGCCCAAAGCCAAATAAGTTAAAGTGTTAAGTTAAGGAAAGAGGGAATGTGGTGTACCACATTGTTTAGTGCAAGAGAAATTTCCTTGTTTATAAGGAGTTTCAAATCTTGGCTATTCAACATGTTGACCACTCCCTAGGTTGACCCGCAGTTGACTTTCAGTTGACTTTTGGGTTGACTTTCCGTTGACTACGAGGACGGTGCGTAGCACCGTCCGAGCACGAGCACGGGCACGGGCGTGGGCGCGGGACCGGGACCGGACACGGGCTCGAGGCCGGGAGCGGGTGCTTGGGTGCATTGAGATGCACTTGGCACTTGGCACGCTCGCCACGTCGCGAGGAGCTCTGAGGAGCCTTAAGTATTTTGGAAATTTCCGGAGTGATCCGAAATCCATACAGCGACGGGGTGCGAGGGGCAACGGATAAGTTCGGTCTCCGAACGGACACGAGGTGGCAGATAAAGGGTCAACCAGAGAGTGACACGTGGCAGACCGGATCAGGACAAGGCTGTCTGTCAGGTTCCGAAGGGACACGACGGACTGGATAAGATCCAAGCCTATCCAGAAAGGGCTCCAGACAGGGAATGCCAACGGACGCGTCCCCTCGGAGTGCCTGATCCCCCTGCCACCACCAGCCTATAAATAGGCATGCCCTCCTCACTTCCAAATCATCCCAGCGACAACAGCATTTCCTAGCATTGTCGACTTCCTCTCTTCCCCCGTTCTACATACTAGAAATCCGAGTCAAGAAAGTTCCGGGTATATAAGGGTTCGCCCGAAAGTTTCGAGTTCGTGTGCAACGTTCTTGGAAACGCCCGATAGTCGTTGTATCTTGGGGACGATTGCCTTAGTCCGTACGCACTGAAATATACGGGGCAATCTCGTCTTACGGAGAAAGTGTCCAACACTTGCCTCGACTATAGCCCGATCCTAATCAAGTACTCGTATCCGTGAAACAACAACAATTCCTAGATAACTTGTAACGATTCGTTATGTTAAAGATCTCCAGAAATACGTCCCTTAATTCTGTGGTCACCACGACATAGATCACATCTTGCTACGGCCTACGGTGAATCGATCTTCTTCGGAAAATGTAACGGTTTCTTTATTGGTTCCAGAAATAATAGTTGTGACGTGGACGGTTCAGTTAAGGCCTCAAGAAGATTGCATATAAGGGGGGTGGGTGGGTGACCATGTCATGTGGGTATGGCCATAATTTTGTTGCCGTATAGCTTCCTCGAGATTATAAACTCAATAGCTAAGGTGGTCAAGAATAGTTCCAAGCTTGAAGGATAGAACATTGTGCACAAAAAAATGTATACACCAATTTCTTTTTTATACAATATTTATATATTATCTTGTTTTTAGTGAATAACTTATCTTATCTTATTTCCATCGGTATGGTCTATCCAAAAAAAAACATTTTTTTTATTAAGGAAAATGTTACGAACTTACTCGACGACGAAATAATTTTTCCCCTCCTGCATGGTACAAAGATTCCAAAGTGGTAACTAATGCTGTCCATTTAATTGGCCTTTAATCTCAAAGTCATAATCGTTCTTTTCTTAAGAAGAATCTGACAGTTTCTTTTAGGGGAAGGGATCATGGAATTTACGTGTCCGCCTGATGTTTCGAATTTATTTGGTCATATTTAAGAGCCATTTTGCTAATTATAAAATTATATCCTTCTTGATAGAATATTTGGTTTTTCTTTTACAGTGGTAGGTCAAGCTCTTATTTATGTAAATCATAATTACTATTTTCATCATAAAAATATTTCTTTTTGTAAGATTATGACCACCTACCTTTTATAAAATTTTGTTTTGGCACAATTCCAGTTGGATATACTCTGATTTAACGTTGTCTCTATGTTAACGCAACGTGGTGGTTTTGTAACGAGTTGCATATTTAAGTTTGCCAGTTTCCATAATGGGCCTATAGGGAACTTTTCAAGGCCCGTAAAAGAAAAAGGCCAGAGGGACAGCGGTTCAGAGTTCAGACAAGACAAGCCCAAACGGAGTCCATAATTAAATCCCGAGGGTTGGACTCCTCCTTTCAGAGCAAACAATAATACGCTTCGTTTCGTTTCGTTTCGTTTCTGTTTCTGTAGTCGGCTCGGGGCCATGGAGTACCGGGACAAGCTGGTGCTTGCTCCCATGGTTCGCGTGGTGAGTAAACTAAACTCAAAGGCGCGCGGAGCCCTAACTTTCAGTTTTCTCAATCGGTTAACTGCTCCTCGCAGGGAACGCTGCCGTTTCGGTTGCTGGCAGCGGAGTACGGCGCCGACATCACCTACGGGGAAGAGATCATCGACCACAAGCTCCTCAAATGTCAACGCGTCGTCAACGGTACCGTCTTCCCCCATCAAACCCCATCGTCTCCTAATTTTGACTTGTTCTCCTTTTTTTAAGGCTTTTGACTTCAGATTGTTTCGATGACAGAGTTCCTAGGGTGTACGGATTTCGTGGAGAAAGGGACAGGAAGTGTTGTTTTCAGAACCTGCGAAATGGAGAGAAGCCGGGTTGTATTCCAAATGGGCACTTCTGATGCTGTCAGGGCTCTAACGGCCGCTCAGATGGTGTAAGCTACATGATCATCTCCACTTTCTATTTCTCCAATTACGATTAGGTTATTCACATTGTCCACTTTTCTGCTAGTGTTCTGTTGATCTTAGGTCGACCATTCGGAGGCAGTTACTTGATTAATATGGGCGAACTCGATCCTACATTTTAATGCTGCTTTTTTTTTTGTAGATCTTGTATTGTAGATAAGCTTCTTAGGTTGTGTCATAATTTTGTTTGGGGTTTCATATGGACTGACCGACATTTCTTGTTTCAGCTGTAAGGATGTCGCTGCCGTGGATATCAACATGGGTTGTCCCAGGTCATTTTCAGTTAGTGGAGGCATGGGGGCTGCTCTACTGAGCAAACCGCAGCTGATTCACGATGTATGCTTAATCTTTCATTGTTAGTGTTTCTTCCTTCCCATGGCAGTTACTTTTTTGAATGATGAAACTATGTCTTATCCTGTTTGTAGATATTGACAACATTGAAACGGAATTTAGAGACTCCAGTGACTTGCAAGATTCGACTTCTGAAGTCTCCTCAAGACTCAGTGGAGCTAGCAAGGCGAATTGAAAAAACTGGCGTATCTGCACTTGCCGTCCATGGAAGGTAATGCAAAATGTAAAAATTTCTGACCTTAAGATAATGTAGCAGAAAGTTTATCGGAGATGCTGGGATATGATTATGCAAGAGACTTGTCCTTCTTTACTAGATTATGTTTCGAAGAGGAGTAGGGTCACAATAGAAACCAGTCAACTATGGATAATTGAGTTGCACAAATGACTGTCTTGAGTCCGTTTTTGTGAAGTTTTCTCCTTGTCAGGTATTTATAGTTAAGCCCTTTTTATGGTCGTTCGTCTTTAAAAACACTATTCTAATATGTGGACCGGCGGATCATTGATGATGGTATAGCATAGAACCATAGACGCAGAAAAGTCCATGCTGGTTCTAATGCAGACACTAGTGCTTGGTAAGAACCCTTAAGCACTAGCTGTTCCTAGCTGTTGATTTTTAAGTTCCTTGCAAGACAGCAAAGTCCAGATGGCCCAGCTAATGAAGATTTTTTTTGGAAAGAACATGTGAACAATAGGGCTTGAACTTTGTGATGTGATAGTAACTAGTGACAGTAACAGAAATTTGTAGCCTGGTTTACATGTCTGGAAACTATATTAAATGAATATTTAATATGTGCAATTGCAGACGTGTAGCTGACAGGCCTAGGGATCCAGCTAAATGGAATGAGATTGTTGACATTGTGTCAGCACTCTCCATTCCTGTTATTGCCAATGGTGACGTCTTTGAGTACAAAGATTTTGAACGCATTAAAGTTGCAACAGGTATAAAAGTTGCTTGTTCAAATGTGATTCACTTCTGCTGTCACTCAAATTTTACCACTGAATTATTGCGGTTGCTTGAAGGGGCGTCATCGGTGATGGTTGCGAGGGGAGCTCTTTGGAATGCTTCCGTTTTCTTGCCGGGAGGCAGTCTACATTGGGAAGATGTCAAACGAGAGTATGTTAGAAAGGTGAATATTTCTGTAGTTGGTGCAGTCTCGAGAGTAAATACTAACTGTGGCTTTCTATGATCACGCATCAACTTTCTTTTCGACCTCTTAAGACTTGAGTTTGTGAAATAAACAAGATATCTCGAACTTTGGTTTCAGAGCATTTTATGGGACAATGATCTGAAAAGCACAAAGCAGACGCTGAAGGAGATGATCATGCATTATTCTTCTCTTGAACAAAAAGAAGGCAAGGATGTGATAAAGTCAGAAACTTTGGCAGATATTGCGTAAGTTAACTCTCTTGATCTTGTAAGTGACTTGAAAATATCTGCCAAGGATCATTGCACTTCTATTCGGCTCTTACAGATATCTTTCGGCTATCATAAAAAGGTTACGATATTACATGTTATTGCTTGATGGGATCCATAATTGTCAAGCACGGTGAAATATAGGTTTGAATTTGATGATTATGAGGTGTGTATTCTATGATGCTCTAGGTGACGACAGCTAAAACATGGATTTCTTTAAGCTTGCTGGGCACCCTAAATCCGTTGTTCTAGCCAACATTAAACTTACTTGTAAAAGATATCAATGTCCTGGTAACTCTTGCATGTTCAAGGGTCTTTGCTAATTGGCATCCCTTCATTTTGCTTCCTGTGGTGCTAATCGTTTCCAGCAATTCCTAGTCATGGTTAAATATTTCCAGCAGCTGTTTGATTGATATTTGTCTTCAGTTCGCAACTTCACATTGATGTAAGAACAGGGCTAACAAGTACTTTGACCTTTTAGGAACCTTTATGGGGAGGAGAAGTACTATCAATTCGTGAATGAGCATCGGTTTGTGCAGAGTAGAAGCTAAGAGGAAGATTGATTGTAGCAGTACCGATATGATCAGTAGCTATATTTTTATGGGTGGAAATCTGCGGTAACTAACTATATCATGATCAGCATTGTGATCTGACGAATCTCCGAGCAAGTAAGTCTTGCTTGTACGTGGAAGGCCGTGAGACTGTTCTTCGACGCCTGAATATAATGTAAACTATCCGAGGAACGATCTCTAAAGGGCCATATTTTATACATTCGCTAAAGTGGCCTTTCTTCATTGTCGTCGATGTATGGAATTCGTTATGGGCATAGGAAAAGAGTATACTGATTCATCATCCCCTCCGGCGAGGTTTTGTCGATGACTTGGGGGCTCATTTGTTCCCTCAACGTCCAAATGGATGGGAACTTCTTGTTGTGGTACATAAATTACTTGGCTTGAAATGTTGTATATTCTAAGTTGCATCCCACTTTTTTTTTAATCGCTATGTTGCATGTAATAATTGTGTTCGTCAAGATGAGTATTATCCTATTCCAACTTATATAACAAGTTCTCTACGCGAGAATTGAAGGAAAAATTAGATGAGACAACCTATTTATCCTATCCCTGACTTGTCCAGAGCTTCTGGTGTCATTTGTGGATATGAATATGAAAATTCTTATTCTCGCGAGAGAACTCAATTTTGAATTTGAGAACCAGCATTTGCTATTTAGAAAATTACTCACTAAATAGAATTTCGCAGTAAATACTAAAATAGACCGAAATATTAAATAAAAAAAGGCGCCAAAAGAAGGAAGATGATTACTTGACGAAACCCAATTTGCCGCCATGACAATCATTTAGAGGTGGGTCCCACGATACATTGATTGAACTCCTCCGTCCTTAGTCCTAACTCCTAAGCGAACTACAAACCCTCAAACACCGTTGATCTCCAAACGGACGGACGGGATGGAATCTTGTGTACTGTACTCGCCCGCACCGGAAGTCTTGTAGAAGACGCAAGTTAAACAAAACGGAGAATATCCTTTTTAAAAAAAAACTTTTCACAAAAGACAACAAAACGGAGCGTATTACAGATAAACAAACAAGAAAAACTAAAAACTAAATTAAAAAAAAAATACCAAAGGAAAAGGAAGTTCCAAATCTGGGGCTATTTTAGTCATTTGCCCATCTCCTTCACTTCCTCCTCCACCCTCCGCCTTCTTCTTCTTCCTCCTCCTCAGATAAGGCGTTTACTTTTACCAGAAGAGGCCTCCTCTCGTCCAAGCCGCCTAGCCTCGTCTCCGGGTAATTACAGTTTTGTCCTTGTCTCCGTTCCCTTTATGACGTCACTATCTCTCTATATTCAGCTACGCTGTCGTTTTTGCTGATTTGTATTTCTTCAGATTTGGCTTGTCAATTTGCTTCTCACTTCAGGTTGATTAACGGCTTCCAATGTTTATTCATTTATTTATTAAAATCTAAAAAGAAAATATTACAGTTTACAAATAATAATAAAAAGTAGAGAAGTAGATCCGTTCGTTCTTTGGGCGTAGTATTGGAATTTGGGGGAAGTTTGATATAGCAGTTTGGTTTCTTTCGTTTGGCACTTCTTTTTTTTATTTCTAAAAAAGGAGTCTGTTTTTGTTCGCCCTACAAAAGAAGAAGTCTGTTTTTAGGGATAGCTAGCGGTTTGGTGAAGGAGGAGAGTAATGCTTGTGCAGCCAGCTCTTCGTTTGTGCGTCGGGTATCAAGAGCAAAACGTTTGCCAGTTAAGTTCTGTTCTGTGTCGAAAACGGGACGATGCAAGACTATTAGTATTAGAGCTATTGCTGTTTGTCCTTCGGGGGAGAGGATTCTATGACTCATTGCTTCTTGAATGATTATTTGGCGGCTTTGCCAATGGCTGCTGCTTTTCTCGGATACAATTTGCAAGTGTTGAGTAACTGTCTAGTTTTTGTAGGCTCCATTCTTTTCTTCCTCCTGTTTATCTGATCTCTATGCCAGCCCGCAGTTCATTTATGAAGATATCATAGTTTTTGAATCAGGAGGATTTGCTTACCGGCAATGGTATGCTGACTTGGCATTGTTTGTGAAGGAACTGGGTGCCAAGATTCGAGTTTCGTTAATAGAATTGCATTCTGTTTTTTCTTTGTCTTGACATGGCCATGATTTGAATGTGAGGGGACTTTGTTTCTTTTGACTAAGATGACATAGTTTGTAGGACAGGAGCAGTTGAAAGTCACTTGTGAAAGTATTAGTAGTTTGGTGACAAATGCTTGATCGGGTGTTGCTTTTGATTAGGTTTGAACTCTTTACTGAGTTTCTGCCGCTTGTTAGCTATTAGCAACAAAGAACTTCCACTTGCAGTAGCTATCGTCTCAGTTTTTCAACCTCAAAACTATGAAATAACCGATCTCTTTATAATGCGTGACCTTTGAGCTTTTGAAGAATTCATCATCGTTTTAATTTGTGGGATTGAGTAGTTGAAAATTTCAGTTTGTGGGATGAATGTTGGTTCTGAAGCTCTGAGTCTACTAAGCAATACAGCATTTTGTTTTGAAACTTGTACTAGATGAAAAAGCAGTTGTTAGTCAACGAGGAGCATATTAAATCTACGCTGTAGAGGTTTCATTTTTGTGTCAGCCATGAAAGTTACCAGCATGGAAATGCTTACAGGCTATTGGAACCATAATCAATATCTGAACTATGCTGGGTATTTTATTTAATCCTTGCATTTGTAGCTCTAGGCTACCTCCAGCAATATGATGGTAACTGATTATTTCAACGACAGCTAGAAGTAGTCATACTGAAACATTCTGGCAGCAAAAGATTCAAATTGGTTTATTAACTGGTTACATTATATGCATTATTTTATTGGCAATTCTATTTCTGATTTCTAATTTGGACGCTGTTCATTTTTCTGCACCCCTTGATAACAACCTAAACTACATCCTTTCATATTGGTCCCTGTATTCATTTAGCGTCTTGTGTGTCTGTAAATCATTTTTCTGCATTCTTAAGTTTATTTAGTGTCTTGTCTGTAAATCATTCAGGTGTAATGTGTGACATCAATGAAAGGATCATTTACATGCCATTTCCTGGATTGAGATGTCAGCATCCCGTGCTTGGTGTAGCCTTAGCGAAAATTGCCGGTCAGATGCTATATGAACGTTTTTGGTAGCGAGGGCAGTTGTCCATGTTTTCGGGACCCGGGCCTCAAACCCATGATCTAATGGCCACCCCCACAATTTTATTTTCTCCTTGCACTTTTTTTCCATATACCAAGTTGTTTCTATGTGCAAATTATAATGCAACAACAATCAAGACTAAGTCCCATTTAGATGGGAGTCAGCTGTTGATCCTTGCACACTATTTTTACCATGTATTAAATCTTTACAAACAGCCATAATTGAAGTCCTTTTGATAGTTTTCCACCTAGTTTCCCTTGGTCTCCTTATCATCTTTTTTTGGTTATCTTCCCTATTCTTACATAATTAGCATCAGTAGTTTAAGCCTAATCATTAATCGGTACTGCTCCTTTGACTCTGATAAGAAATCATGGAAGAAATCTTGTTTTTGTGTTTACAATCCATTTGGAACTGGTTAATCTTGTATCTGCTGTCACACTGATTTTATTTGGAAGTACCATATCCACGTAGTCTGACATAAATAAGCTGGGTAAAGCTGCATCTCCAAATCATGTCATTGATCAGTATGTATAAAAATCATGTCATGATTATAATTTAGACAATAACGACAAGAAGATTTTCCTATTCAAAAAGAAGTTCATGGGTCTAGCTGGGTATGCTTATTTGCTCCCAGGTTTGCACATCGGCATCTGATTGGCTTTGTCCATGGACCTCCAAATCTTCCGCCAGGGCAACATGGACCATGTTGAATTGCTTGTCCATTTCTATTTTTTTCTTGCTTGCTAGTGTTGAATTGCTTGTCCACAGGTTTTGTTGAGCTACTTTTAATTGGAAAAGATTTGATGTTGTCAATATTTCTTGCAGGTGTGTTGAGTACTTTAATCTATCTTTGTTAGTAACCAAGTGAATAGGACAGCAATAATGGATCTGAGTCCCATCAAGGATGCATTTGATAGAGTCGCAAAGAAGCAAAAGCTCTCAACTGGCAAAGCCCAGGAAGTCATTGATCAGATGACTCAGGAAATTGAGCAGGCATTAGAAGAAATAGAATCAGAACATTGCGGTGAATATAAATCTGTCCTTGCTCAATTGAAGACAAAACTGCAAGAACTTGCTCCTCTCAGTCAGCTAGAAGGAACTCAAAAGGAATTAAGTGTAGCTTTGACAAAGTACCCAAAGCAGTTGGAGAAGGTATTCAACCCGGATATATCAAAGGCCTACAGAAACATAGAATTTGATGCTCATACGGTTAACCAGATAATTGCTGCTCACTTTTACCGGCAAGGCCTGTTTGAAGTTGGTGACTGCTTCGTTAATGAGGCAAGGGAATCAGATTCTACTTCGGCTTTGAGATCCCTTTTCTCGGAAATGTATGTGATACTTGAAGCTATGAAGGAGCGGAATCTGGAGCCTGCGCTCAAATGGGCAGCTGACAACTCGGATAAGCTCAAAGAAAATGGGTCTGACCTTAAGCTTAAACTTCATCGCCTGCAGTTTCTGGAGATATTGCAAAAAGGAAATAAAAATGATGCCCTATCATATGCTAGAAGTCAATTAGCTCCATTTGCCACCAATCATTTTTCGGACATCCAGAAGGTGATGTGCTGCCTCTTATATGCTGGAAGGCTAGACCAGTCCCCTTACGCTGGATTACTGTCACCTACTCAGTGGAACAAGGTGGCAGAAGAGCTAACTAGGCAGTTCTGTAATCTTCTGGGTCAGTCTTTCGAGAGCCCGTTGAGTGTGACAATTGCAGCAGGGTTCCAGGGATTACCATCTCTTTTGAAGTTTATGACTGTAATGGCGGGGAAGAAGCAGGAGTGGCAGACGATGAAGCAGCTGCCAGTACCGGTGGAGCTGGACAGGGAGTTCCAGTTCCATTCCATCTTTGTTTGCCCCGTATCCAAGGAGCAATCATCCGATGAGAATCCTCCCATGTTGATGGCCTGCGGCCACGTGCTATGCAAGCAATCTATCAACAAGATGTCGAAGAACCACACGAAGTCTTTCAAGTGTCCGTACTGCCCAACAGACGTTGACGCAACACAATGTAAGCAGCTGTACTTTTGATGTTCGTCTCTCAGTGTATGTCTGGTGGGGTCGGTTGGCTCTCCCGAACCCTCGTGAAATGTCGTAGAACCCGGCTGTAGTGTGTTGTTGTAGCGCCAGGGATGCAATGATGGTAAGTTCTTGTGTTGTGTACTTTTTATCTCAAAGTGTTGTTGTTGTACATAGACATTCTTTTCACATCAATCAATGTCCGGAAATGAACAAGTTTCCACTCCACGGATCTGACCGGATGGCTTTTTATGTGCAATTAGTGTGGAATCGCAACGGATTTTTGCAAGTGGGCTCTTGGGGCCATCTGAATTTGTTAGTGAACCGTCCTCGTATGGTCGTCACCGATACTTGACTTGTGGTTATATAGCATGGTATGAAAATATGATGAGAAGTGAATTAGAGTCGCATTTAATCCGATAATTAGGGATTCTTGAATAGGGTTGGGTAGATTGCAAGAAACTGGACACTTTAGTCACTGATGTATTGGAATAGCCACGTATTGTTCTAGCTTTAAAACCTTGCTTAGAAGAATTTAAAAAACTTTAAAAAATTGTATTTGGTTGAAATTTGGATTAGTGAGCACAATAATGTAGTATAATGTGATTTAAACTAAGATAGTGTAGTGGGGTCGATGGTCTGAGAACTAAGATTTTTTATCTCAAAATTATTACATTGAGTTGACCAACAATCCCAGTTGGAGGCGCTTGTTAAGCCTATATAATCAAAATTGATGTATATACTCGATGATACTAATAAACAGTAATACTCTCCTTACTTTTGAGCAAGGCAGAAGCCCATTGGAGGGAAGCGATAATAATGAACCACACACATGTCAAACTATAAAAGAAACTTCCGACCAAAAAAAAAAAACTATAAAAGAAACGGCGAATTCGATGATGTCTCGATGCATAAGAGCTTCTAGAGTCCTCTCTCAACTTATGTCTCAACTTCGCTCTGGCATCCATTTTTAGTCTTGTCCTTGTATCACCATCGTTTTTGTATTCACGTGAATTTTGTTTATTTTTTAATACAATTAATTATTTTTTCGTTGCGGATGATCTTAATTCGAAGACTATGCAATTTCCAAAACCTAATTCTCCAATTTTCTATAATTTAATACAAAATCCCTGCACCCCATTTCCTACACACACATGATTTTTTTTTTAACTACTACACACACATGATCTTGCTTGATGGTGAAACACGCAATTGATTGCAATTGGAAAAAGAAGAAAAAGCACCTTTATTGGGATTTGAAAATTTGCATATGGATTGATCCAAATGGTAAGTGGATTTTATTTCTTAACCATTGAATGAAATAGGAGAGTCATATACTTAATAAGCAAAGATAATATTTACATTAGTTTCTAACCGTAAATATAATATATGATATCAGACAATTATACAAGATCATAAAACATGACTTTAAATAGTTTTAAAAATATATATATAAAGACATGACAGGTATAAGCAACTCATCAATAAAATGAGAAAGGGGTTGAAACTTCGCGCAATTTAAGGAAATCGTTCAAGCATTTCTCCCAAAAAGTTTACTGCAGAATCATCAGTTATATATTCAACCTTTTTCAAGCTCTATTTTAATGCCACCCTCCTTTTCATCTTTCCCCTTGACGCATATGCTGATGATCTTCAAAGTTATTTTTTACCGTTTGAAAAGAAAAAAATGCTTTTTTTACTGTGCCTAGAAAAAGAATGCCTTTTCACCACTTGGTTACTTTCTTCATTTATTGGTTTTCACTTTTCACGAACTTGAAACGGAAGTAACGAGAGAAAAAAAAAATTACACTCCTAAAAGAGATCTATATGACTATATCTACGGAAATGGGAAAGAAATATCTCGAAAGTTGACGGATAATATTTTAGTAATGATGGTGGTCCTAAGTTCTCGCCACGTGATTAGTGACTGACTAATCATGAAACTGCCTAATGGGCTGTTTTCTTTTTAATATTACATGATGTATCTAATTTAATTTTAATACTAATTATGAGAAAGATATCACAATTGTATTAACAAATATGAAATACGATTATAAATATAATGACTCGAAATATTTTTTATCTCTCAAAATTTGGTAACCTATAAAACCTCGCAATCCTTCTTTTAGAATTAAGAAAACTTATAATTGTTGTGGCCCATGATTTGACCATGCGTGACGGAGGACATGCTTTCTGATTGGGATTTGAGGAATTCAGAGACGACCCTCATATTTTTCTCTTGTTGATGGCCCTTTGTCTTCTAAAAAAAGATATCTTCGTTCATTATAACCAAGCTATCCAATTTTGACTCGTGCATTATACTTTAGGATCGCGTAAATGATTATAATAAATTAATAATCCTTCGTAGTGGCAAAACATTTTTTTTACTGCCCGAAAGGTAGGTAGGTAGGTAGGTATTAGAAGCAATGTACATAGTATATATATTAAAAATAGTAAATCTTAGGATGCTATAACATTTTAATCGAAGCTCCAAGGACCAATGTAAGAGTAATCATTTGTAGGTTCAAATGACAGATAGGCAAAAAAGCCTTACCATTAAAAAGACTCGACGTTTCTTTTTTTTCTACTGCGGGAATAACCAACCAACCATATGAATGATAATGTCGACCTGCAACGGAACCAAATAAATCATTAGAAGCAGACGCAAGTCCCCCCACTCCAATTCCATATGTCTCTCTATGCACGACCTAGGCCAACAGGAGGGACTAAAGTACAGAATAACCATCATGAGTAAAATAATTTTATGCACTGCACATTGTTGTGCAGTATCTGAAATTTGTTAGTCCAATTGGCTGGTCTCAATGGTGTTTGACATGGCTATGTTACATGGCTTTCTTGAATATTATTCGGAGTTTATGGCTCCTACATAATTAAGTTATCTCTCATAACAAAGTTAATAATCGGCACGAACACTTAACCTTTGATCTTCGACAAAAAAAAAACATTTACGACTTGTTAGAACAAATATTAAAGAGAGCACCAGTTTCTCACTCGTTATACAAGGTTTTGAATGAACTTCTAACTTGATCGATCAATTTCATTTTATTCAGGTCATAGTGCGCGCTAGACATGGAGATACCGCTCGGTTTCAAAATGCCAAAACGAAAGCTATTATTCTCCGGTGCCATATTCTCTCGTCCAGGCCACAATTGGATCCAATTTTTTAATACCTCTTCCCACAATTACTACTCTGTTGTAATAAGAATCGTTTTAATTACAAGATTGATAAACCAAACATTAAAAAAAACACTTAAAAATTAAAGGGGAGTGTGTCAAATTTAATTCAACGTAATAATGAATTGACTAATCCTGTTAAAATAAATTAATTTTTTTATTTCAATCATTCACGTAGATCAAATATTTAAATGATCGTTGAAATGAATACCATTTTTTATGTTATTAAAATTCGTGAAGCACAAATATATCTCAACGTTTGAAAAAACAGAGCTGCAATATCGAAAGTCAATCTGGCCAGATTTATCACACTTGTATGATATAGATACAACTTCAAAACGGCACATAATCGGATCCGACAAGAACTGCGTGGATTACTTAGGTAACTTGGTACATAATGTCTAAGTCCAATATTAAAAAAAAATCAGATATAGTAGTTAAACTTTTATCTACATGGCAATCCAATTCAACCGCAATTAGTCATGTTTGATCAATCAATAATTAATATTGAAGTCCAATTTGAACCGTAAATCTAATTTAAGAAATATGTTCTGGTTGAACTGTAGATAATCCAATTTCTATGTATCATCCAGCAGAGATAAAGGTATCTACTGCTGCTTCACTGCCCAAATGGAATCATCATCCCGTGGGGATCGTATTGGGAATGGGTCCATTCGCTCGTTCCATTAGGCTCTTCTTCTCTTCTTTTACTACAGCCGAAAAGGGCTTAACCGTCCGCTACTCCTTGTCTCCATTATCCTTCAGTTGCCTCTCCGTCCATTATCCATTCCCCCTCTCACCTCTTTTTATAATATTTCACTTATCTTTTAAAATAAATTTTAAACACTAAAAATATCAAGTTAAAGAGAAAATATTTCCAACTAAGATCCAAACTCCAAAGTAGTTCGGCGACTTAATTATTCATGAACTTCGTCACTTTTGGTATATAGCATCATAGGAAAACTATAAAAACAAAAAAACAAAAAAACATGGAACTTAAAAAATATCCTAAATGTACCTTGATAAAAAGGGAAAATATTAATAAAAGATAAAAATAATCAAATCAAAAACTATTTTTGAGAAGAAGTCAATCAAAATCTGGCGTTCTCGAAGCCGTGCAAGTCGCTGACCCTGTTCATATGCTTCCTCATGATCGCTACTTTAGCCAGCCTCTCCGCAGCTCGCCAAGCCGATGTCGGCGTGAGCGCCTCCGCCTTCTCCTCCGCCTCCACATTCCGCTGCACCCGCCCCCGAACTGCTACTCTACCGCGCCGCTGCAACTCGGCTAGCTCGGCCTCTAAGCTACGCAAGCACTCCCCAGCCGAGCCATCAGCCGACAGCATCACAAGCGCCCTAGCCGAGGACAGCAAATGACCTGCCGCGGACACGTCCCCAGCCAGCTCCAGAACCCTCCGCGACTCGGCTATTGCCCGAGTAGTGACGTGGACGTTCCTGAGCCGTTTAATCTCGGGAAGCGTTGATCGAGCGGCCGTAGGGCGCGGGATCAAAACCAATTGCTCTTTACACGACACCGTTTCGTGCGTCGCGGGATCCCTAAACGACGGCCTTACGGAAAGCACGTGGTGGGCCCCAGCATGAGAAGCCGGAACTTTCACCTCAACCAGGAACTCTCTCTCCTCCCCGCCGTATAAATAATCGCCCACGCGAACCGCGCCCGGGCCGAATGCTCTGGTCCGACCGGTCAGTGGATAAACCGCTGAAACTTCCGCGGGGGCCGAGCCTGGAGCTAACCGTAGCTGGAGGCTGACCTCCTGGAACATGACCGATAGTATCCCGCCCACACACTTGGAGAGCGCATCGGAGTCGCCCTCGCCGAGGGAGACCGAGTGGACCGGAATGTTGAGGTCCGACAAGCGCGTGGTGGAGACAGAGGTGGAGGAGCGGTTTCCGGCGGAGGAGATGACGACGATCCCGGCGAGCGGGTTCCTCTGGCGACGGTCCTCGATGACCTTGGCGGCCTTCTTCAGCGCGTCGCCGACGGCCATCCTCCTGCCGGTGAAGCCGATCGCGTCGATAACGCGCCTCGTGGAACGCCTCCCGGTGGGGGTCATCCGGCGGAGGGGTAAGAGACGCTTGGAGGCGGAGGAGAACACGACGACGGAGAACCGGTCGGTTGGGCCGAGGGAGGAAACGATAACCGCCACGGCGCGCTTCAACGCGCTTGGCCTTCCCCCCTCGCTGACGTCAAGAAGCGCGACGAGGTCAACCGGCGGACGAATCGCCCTCGCCGAGGAAGCGTACTGCGGGGCCCGCACCTTGAGAACCGCGACACGTGTCTCGTACCCCCTTCCGACGGAAACAACCGCCGACTCGGGGTGGATGGAGACCTCAGGCGCCTTGGTGTTGATCCTCGGCGGCGGGTGGTTGACGACGAACCCCTGGAATTCGCCCTCTACGTCGTCTTGGCGCTCGTCGTATTCCGGGATGGGAACGAAGAGGGAGCCAGGAGAAGGGGACATGAGAGGCTCGTCGTCGTCGTAGACTCGCAAGTGCTTCTTGTTCTGATCCTCCGGTTTCTTCTCGGTGGAGGGGAGAGACGGGCACATCGGGCAGCTCCAGACCACCACCACCTGGCTCTTGAGGCAGGACACGTGAAACGAGTGGTTGCACTCCGCCGTGAATATCCCCGCCCCTTCCCCGTCCTTCACTCGCTGCGAGCAGATCCTGCACCTATTCTGCCAAATACGCGAGAGAGTATTGTAAGTTTACAATGCAAAACACTCAGAAACAAAGGTTGCCGAGTTTTAAGAGTAGTTACCCGGGAGAGGCGTGGGGTGGACCGCTGGTTGCTGGTAGCATTGGACAAGTAATGGAACAGCAACTTGGGGCTGTTAAGAGCGCTCCTCTTCCGCGTGGGGCTGTTAAGCGCTGGCGATGTTTGAGTCTGGCTAGATTTCATCTCGAGAGTGGTGCGACACCGGAGAGCGGGGGTCGGTTCGGCCGGGTCGAGATCTTGGTGCTGTGGGCGGAAGCGAGGGGTTGAGGGATTGGAGAAGAAGCCAAACTTGGAGGTAATCCTGGGGCTACTTCCAATGTTGATGTTGCTGCCTTGTTGCTGCTTCTCTGTCTCAGCCTTTTCCTTTGGGATCGTAGTACATAACGCCCTCCTCCACCCGGTAACCATCTTCTAAGTCCTCAAAACTGATGGCAAAATGCTATTCTGGTTTTTTGTTTTGTTTTGTTTTTGCTGGATGATTCTCAGGATTGGGCGTGGAGATGGATAAAAGAGAGACAAAAAAAGTAGTTTACTACTTCTTAAGGTGTTTTTTATGTGTGTTTTTCTAGTCTACTCCTTCCTTCTCTGATCTTTCAATGGCCCTTCCCATTTGCAACCCCAGCTCTGTTTTTATATCCCTCTTTGTTCTCTCTCTAGCCCAGGGTTTTTTTTTTTCAAAAGGAAGTAATTTTTTTAAAAGAAAAATTGGAATTAATTTTGGCTCCTTTTTTATTAACAGCTTTGCCGTGCTTTTGTCTTTGTTTTTAGGGAAATGATACTTTAAGTACCGTGTGGTTTATCCAAAAATTACTTTAGTACTCTGTGGTAAAAAACTCTTCAATCGAGTCATACATCACCTAATTCACATCACTTTAGTCATACATCACTTAAAAAACTAACACATTGATCGGACTAAAGGTTTGACAAATTAGGTGATGTATGACTAAAGTGGTGTGAATTAGGTAATGTATGACTCGATTGAAGGATTTTTTACCACAGGGTACTAAAGTGATTTTTTGGTAAACCACAGGGTACTTAAAGGTTCTTTTTCCTTGTTTTTACAAGAAAAGTTAAGGTCTATTTGTCTCTCACACCATCCATATTAATTTTGGTTCCTTTTCTTGTGCTTTACTATTTTATTCGAATATTTTCTATAATTTTATCAAATTATTTGTATCTAATTATTTAATTTATGTTGTTTAAAATATATAATTTTGAAAAATATATATAATTTTGTAATTATAAAAATTTGTGTATATATGGAATAATGTAATTTTGGTTGGAATAATGTAGTTTTGGTTGGAATAAGGTAATTATATAATTTATTTGTAATTTGTTAAAAATTATATAATTTTATTTATAAATCCAATTCGATATGTTTATCTTTTCCATTTATATGAAGTCACGTACAAATTTTATATTTTATTTAACCTTTATTATCTACAATATACCAAATACATCGCTACTTGATATACCGTAATTATAGTAAAGTAAGATTCTGAGTTGTATTCAATTTGATTCTTCAAAATTTTAATTTTGGTTGGAATTGAAATCTTCACCATTTAAGTTCGAAAGTGGCTACAGTTAACTAGCAAACGTAGGTTGTGAAACAGAGACACAAGAGAGACTCCTCATCTCACGTTGTGTTTCACCGACCTCTCTGCAGTTTAGCCTTAAAAATCATAGTTGTTTAGCGTGGAGCCATTAAAAAATATATATTTTTGGGCAAGCATTGACATGAATAATAGTTGTCCAAAAAAATCAGTGGTGTTGGGACTTGGCCCTATAAAAAAGCCTATCTTTTGGTTCACTACTTCACTTCAATATTTTTCCTCGATCTGTGTTTAACATTTGCCAAATTTCCAAGCGTCAAATGACATTAATTATCTCCTTCCAAAATAGAACATAAATTTATTTTCCTTGCGATAATTTACTTTGTTCTGTTGCCCATACATGGGCCAAGAACTGACAGAGTTTCCGTAACCTGCCACTGTTGCAAGCTCAGTGAGGACTGATAACATTTTAATTTGTCCGTTCAATTGTGTGGTATAGGGTACTGTCTAGTCATTTTCTTTGTGATGAATTAAATGAGAGAGTGAGATCTCCGATAAATTAAATTAACAACATTTTTAGAATAATAATAATAATAACACGGATGGGGTTAACTTTTGTTTGGTTTATAACCTTTTGCCTGTCCAAGGTTAGAATAGACAATTCGGCACTCCATTGTTTTAAAAATTATTGTTCCTTTCTTAGGTCAATTTAATGTAGAAAAATAGCAGCTATAATTTTTTTCCCAGCAATGCCTAGGAAAAGTGACACAAGTTTGTTATAGCAAGGAGAATGAATGTTTCGACCCCAAAAAGAGAATGAATTTCCCTTATAGTATATACGATATTATATTTTTAAAAAAATTTATATCCAATATAAAAATCAAAAGTAACGAGTGAGACAATTTGTTGCACTTGTACAACGGGCTAACATTTCACTTTTAATGCACGATTATATGCCTACATGTTGTTTTTAAAACTTTGACTGAAATTTTAGAAACTTTTGTTTAATATTTTTTAAATGGAAAAAATCGTTTCAAAAGTTGCAATATTTTGCAATATCTCCCTCCCCCAGCTAGTAAAATAAAAAAATTTACAACTGAATAAGTCTCATTAAATGGATCTAAGATCTGAGTAACCAATGACGTTTCATGGGAACCACAACGTTCGCTGCAGAATTGTTTTAATGTGTCTCATTTGTAGTTATTGTTCGTATCATTCTTATTCTGGCACATAGCGATAAACATTATTGCCTGTGTAATAACTTAAATGACTCGCAGAAAAAGGGCGACAATGCCAAACCCAAACATCACTCCCTGAGAATTGCAAACGGAGAGAGGTTGTATGGCACGTGGCAAAGTAGTCAAATTAATTTTTTTTTCCAGATTGAAATTTGCTACCAGGTAACTAGTGAACTACCTGTAAAATATGCAAGTTCTTTGAGTATTGAAATACATGTAACTTGAAACGACGCAATTTATGTTGTGGACACTCATATTGATGATCTGGATCAAGCATGTTCCAACTGCTTTGGAATTCAAGTGAAGGTTGCATGTTTAGTGCTAAACAAGTTGTTGCTCATACAATTGTTAATGTGGTATTTTATGAAAGAACCAATCGATTGTCGACTTCATCAAAGAAAATGTGCACAACAAAAAATCAGCACATGCCAAAAATCAGCACATTAGTGTGTTGTAATTTTCATCAAATAACAAACCACTAACCTACTTGATTCAAGTCATTCGGGACAGCCCCGGGATGATCAAATCGTCACCATCAACTTGGGAGTGGCAGTTAATTCAGTGTAATCTACCCAAAAAAAATTCAGTCATTAATCTAGTCTCTAATCTAATGTTTACAGTTAGGAGTTAAGCTTTTTTAGATAGTATCTAGGAGTTAAATTAGTAATGTAATTAGAATGCATTTATTCTATCGTCGTTTTTTATTATTGGATTTTTCAACGTAAAATTTTTTATGAGATCCTCGGGTGCAATCTTTGCACTGTTGTGGGAAACAACCACGGTTGTAAATATTAATATATTACTTTAAAAAAATGTACCTATGAAAAATAGAATGCATTGGGCGTGATTTGCTAATGTTCGTTAGTCATACTAATCATTATAACTAGCCGTTGGTCATGGTTAGTTTCTAGGTAAAGTTTAGGTACTAAGTACTTAGCTTAACCCTCTCACATTGGATATATACACAGCCAAGGTAATCAGTCGTAAAGCTAAGCCTAATTACACTAATAAAAACTTACACTCATACATACCCTAGGCCAAAGGGTTCTTATAGTATAAGTAATAACTAGATTATTCCACCCCCAAAAAAAAGTAATAACTAGATTATCTTCATCATTTAACACCTATGCACTCAATTAAAAAATATATTATTGAAGGGGGACAGATCTGTTGGCAATCTTCTTTAAATGCGTGCTTCGAAGCGATAAAATGTGAAGCTGTATTGTTCTTGTTGGGGATCTACCTGACATAGTAAATGCAGGACCGCCATTGCATCCTCCCTCGCAATAAGGAGGAGTCTTCTAGTCTGTAGTAAACAAAAAATGGGCAGGGGACCATTTTTTTTTTGGTAAAATTATATTCTAGTACTATGAAATATGACCGATTTACATAATGATTTAAAATTGCGTGACCAAAATGGTTCTATTTTACACCATTTTGAACAATTTTGTTGGAAAAAATCCCCATGAAGACCATTAAAGAAGCACATGAAAAAAAATATAACAACATATAAAAATACTACTAGATCGGGAGATTTGTTTTCCATGTTTTCTTATTTGTTTTAAAAAAATATTTCCAAATTATACTTAAGAGTATTTTTTCGAAACAATTATTTGAATAGTTGCATGTTTCTAACGAGAAAAATATTTTAAACTACGTGATAGTAATATTCAAAATGATAAAAAAAAATATCAAATAACATAATAATAAAAAATATATATATTTTTCATTTATCGTTTTAAAATATCAGGATTAGCAAGGTACAGTGTGGGGAGTGGATTTGGTGGGGACTTTTTATTAGTCCTCATATGAGGACTAGGGTAATTTGGTAAAATTTCATTAAAGGGGTTTCTCTATCCATAATCTCTTCAACTACTACCTTTTTTGAATTTGTTGATTTCTCTCTCCCATTAATTAACCTCTCACCTAATTAGCTATTAATTTGTATCTCTCTTCCATTTCTCTTTCCCATTAATTAACCTCCCACCTAATTAGCCATTAATTTGGCATAAAATAAACCAATAAACCACTATCAATAGGACTTGGATATCCTCGGGACATATAATGTTGTCCCTAAATAGGGACAAGGGTTAATATAGTCAATTAACCTAAATCACTAATTGAGAGTTTCTCTCTCCATTAATAACCACCCCACTTTAAACCATTCTCTCTCCCCCTTAGCCGGAATCCCATTAATCATGGATTTTTCTCTCCACCTTTTGAGCCTTAATCCCATTAATTACGTATATTCTTTCTCCAGTAAATACATTTTTTTCCCAAACCCTATTTTGAACTTCGAACCACTATAGCTTTTGCTTCGAACTATTAATGTAGGACTTCGACCACTAATGTAAGACTTTGAACTACTAATGCAGGCCTTCGAACCACTAATGCAAGCCTTCGAACCACTAATGTAGACCTTCGAACCACTAATGTCGGACTTTGAATCACTAATATAGGCCTTCGAACCACTAATGCAAGCCTTCAAACCACTAATGTAGGACTTCAAACCACTAATGTAGGACTTCAAACCACTAATGTAGAACTTCGAACCACTAATGCAGGACTTCAAACCACTAATGTAGGACTTCGAACCAATAATGTAGGACTTCGAACTACTAATAGAGGACTTCAAACCACTAATGGAAGACTTTGAACCACTAATGTAGGACTTCGAACCACTAATGTAGGACTTCGAACCACTAATCTCGGACTTTGAACCACTAATGTCAGACTTTGAACCACTAATGCAGGCCTTCGAACTACTAATGTAGGACTTCGAACCACTAATATAGGATTTCGAACCACTAATGTGGACTTTGAACCGATGACCTAACACTATAAAAACCATCAACGATCAACGATAAAATAAATAACTGGAAAATAAAATAAATTATGAGTTTAAAATTTAAATTTGCCTTAAAAAAAGGATATTTAATGATACTTATGCTAAAAAGAAAGAAGCTATTAAATGCTGGGTTTTTAAAAAAATGGGACATTTAATGATAATTATGCTAAAAAAGAGGAGATTATTAAATGCTGGGGTTTTTAAGTTTGGATAAATGTCAAAAATGTCCTTGGTGATTAATAGCCATTAGATCAGAATCTTTGGGAATATATTCTAATTTAAAGGCCGAGATTTAAGTCCCTATTTAGGGACAACTTTATATGTCCCCAGGGTATCCAATTTCGTATCAATAAACTAATAAATCAGTATCAATAAATCAATAAACCAATAAATCAATAAACCAATAAATCAATAAACCAGTATTAATAAACTAATAAATCAATAAACTAATAAACCAGTATCAATAAACCAGCAACCAGTATCAATAAACCAATAAATCAATAAATTAGTATCAATAAACTAATAAATCAATAAACCAATAAACCAGTATCAATAAACCAGTATCAATAAACCAATAAATAGACAAGGGAGAAGTGGAGTTCACGTGGTCGCGGGGAGAAGTCGGCAACGGTTTCTTGTGTTAATGTTATAGGTGACATAACTTAGGGGTTTTAATTAGAATGTTTAAATTTTAACTTTTTCTTAAAAAATGGGATATTTATTAATGATTATGCTAAAAAAGAGGAAGTCATTAACTACTGAGTTTTTAAGTTTGGATAATAGGTAAAAAATGCCCTTGAGTTATTTACACTATTAGATGATAATATTTTTAAAAAGATACTAATCAGATGGTCTAAATTTTATTCCCCATATGGGGACACCCTTTATAAAATCACCATAGAATCCAATTTCGTACTGTGTGCATGGGAGACCTGAGGGCATAGTGATCCTGATAGGATTCTTTTTAATGAATTAAAAAAATAGTTGATGGTTAGAAGGTGTACCATCTTCAGTTAATTCTCGTGTCTCCTGATTCCCTTCCATAATTACTGCCGTTATATTTTTATTTCCTGGCTTGTCAACAGTTATTTGGTTTCTCAAGCGACCGGGATACATATTTTTTTGAATTGTTCTGTCTGCAGGGAGCTTAATCTAGCAGCTTCGTAGTTGGAGTTAAGAGCCGCCATGTTCAATCAGATACAGTATAAATAATTCACTGGGTACAGAAATTATGTGAGAATGATAACTATATGAAATTCATATTTTAACTTAGTTTCTTTAAACGATGTATCTTGATAATATTAGGAGTAATTTTCTTGGTTTGTGGGATGATAAACAATATGAAATTCATATCTTAACATATTTTGAATATGTTTTGTATGTTTCGATAACATATTAACGTAGGTCTCTTTTATATGTGTATATAAATAAGTAGATATACACACATATAAAAGCAAAATAAATAATCACCTCTAAATTAAATTTTTTTTTTCATAAGAAGATGAATGCTACTGGGGTGGATCCAACCAAAACTAGTAATTGCATACGTGAATTTGGTCATCTAACTTGAAATTAATATATATGTGCCCATTCAGGTCGTTAAAAAGTAATTACAGAGGCAGATTGAATTTCACTTTCCCTACAACTTATTCTTTTTTTTAGAAGGCCCTACAACTTATTCAACGCTCTAAATTTTAATAAAAAGGTATAAGTGAGTTAATTATTTTAAGCCAATAAGTGAGTTAATTTAGAAAATAGCGCACGAATTGAACTGTTTCTCTGTACGTTACAGCACTGGAAAAGTGTGGAAATGATGCGACATTTTGTCCAGGGTTAAAGTATATAATGGCAATAGTATAAACCATGATAAATAAAAATAAAAGAGAACAGAGACGTTTGACACTGGCACCCATCCATCAATAAATCATGATCCAATCATAGCAGGCTAAAGTCATAAATGTGTGACACAGAACTATATATTAAAATAAATACAAAGATTCGAAATACTGAACAAAAAAACAAAAAACCTGAATTAGAAAGACCTAGAAAGAAAAACGAGGTGATTGATGCTACTATACATGCAACATCAAAATGACTTCTGAAATTTTGCACCTTTCCCGGCTACAATAGTCTTACCTTTTTTTTTACCCCTCTTCTTTTACCCCCCACGCTGTGAGTTGACTAATTTTGACATTTGACGGTGGAATCTCCAAACATTCAAAAAGGTCCAACGCCGTTAGATCCGCCTTCCGCTCGCCGTCTCGACCTACCTGCTAACGACGTTAGTCAACTTGTCGTTTGTGGTGGGATTTTCTAAGTTTACCTCGGAAAACTTCTCGTGTGGTACGGTTAAACTCACCAGAAGTCACTGTGAAAATGAATCTTACCTTATTATCTGGGTCGGGATCATTTTCACTTTACCCAACTTTTAGGTTTTTTGCAAATTTCAGCTCTCGGTGTGAATTTCCATTTCTTTAAGTGTATGTATTCTGATATTATTATTTTCAATAATTTATAATCAATCTGAATAAAATTCACACACGACTCATAGCTTCAGAGAGAGTCATCACTATTAAGAATTACAAATCTTCTACTTTTCTTTTTCTGTAAGAATTATATAGTTGAACATCGACATCAAGGATGATGATTTTATTTGCACGTGAGATGGGGACAACCTCACATGACGCATAGCTTCGGAGATCATCATCGCTATTAATTTTTAGGTGAATCAAAGCTTAGGGATTATTAATCAACGTGCTTAGATCTGAGTGGACATTTAATCAAACTTAAGAAATTTCTTCGGAGAGAGTTGTGCAAATGGTCGCCACGAGGAGTCCACTGCGGAAAATATATTGTCAACCCAGAAAGCTTAGGATGCTTGTATTGCAATCTAGCTCCATTTACAATAATATGTATATATGTAAATATTATATGCATTCCGATTTATTTATGTCTATAGAATATCTACATCAATACTATATATGCCAATTGCTTGAGTAGGAAAATTTGGGTAGTAAGATCTTAGAACTTTTTTCCTTTTTATCGGGGTAAATTTTATTTTATTTTTGTGATGCATGCATATAAAATATTGCTTAATTATTTGAAAAATAAAGATGTTAAATTAGTGATAGTTGAGTGGAACACATGTTCCTGCTAAAATTATCAAATGTATAGTTTTTTAGGTTATTGCTCGTGTGTTTCACGTGTATTTTTAGGCTTTACATAGCTAATCTGTAATTTTATACCACTCTATACAAATTAACACATTATTATCTAGTCTTTAACCCATAAAAAAATAAGATACGGTACTTGCAAAACTAAAGCAAATCAATGGGAAATACAACTTCTACATTTTGCTATAGTGGTCGTATAGGAACTTGAACTTTTAGCTTGTGGAGTGATTTGCATAAACCAATAAAAAGAAACCAAATGATACTAACATGTATCTATCATAAAGTCAATATATGAGTGCAGATTAGAGAGAGAGAATGTATGGAACTAGAGATATTCTGATTATATGTTAAGGTTGATTTCTAGTTGGTAATATTCGACTACTTATAAATATAGAAAATTTATCTAGTTATTGTCTCAATTTTTTTTCTTGGATATCGAAATTTTATATGACATGTTGATTTTGTGGTTTATCGTTCACACGGTCTATGTATCATAGTATTGAGATTATCACATGATAATTATTTGTTTTCATAAATTTCAATTATGTTGAATCACGTTGATTGAGTTAACTAATCCTAGCTAACGTCCAAGAAGATGAAATAATTGCAGTACTTGCTTCAATTAATATTCGGAAGTTATCATTCTAAAGCATCATTTACTAATTTAATTAAAGCACATCTCTAACTGTAAGGCATCCTACTCCTGAAGTATGGAAAGGACATTTTCATAAGAACCATGAATCTTCTCATAACGACGAAAAACAGTGATCGAAACGACCAAAATTCGCTTGGCTTTATCTCAATAAGTCAAAAAATTGAGAATAATTGCACTGACTTCATCCGGAATAATTAAGTATCGAGCTCAAGCAAATACCACAAACTATCGCGATACTATTTTTTATAGGTTAATAGTAATTCTAGTTAAATCAATCGTAGATGAAATTATTTTGAAAAATCTTAGTTCGAAATTTCGCCAACAATATAATGTTAAATATATGTTTGAAAAAAAAATTCTACTCCATTGCTCAAATATGAAATAGTTGACTTAGTGGATATTTAGGATACCAAGTGGTATTGAAAAAAACACAAACTGCGGCTCATGTGTATTATGGTTTTTTTTTTTGGTGAAACATGTGTATTATGGTTTAGGTATGCATAATTGGCAGTTGGGTCCTTGCTGATTGGTCCAAACTACCATTAGAATTAGGTGAAGCCACATGGATAGCCAATAAATTATGGGTTAGTTGACAAAATAATTTTATACAAGCTAGGTGATAGGAATTTGGAGGAAGGGCCTTCGGTTGGTGGTTGACGCTAATTATTTGGGGACACATGCCATACCTCATAATTGCTAGAATCAAATTCAAAACTAATCACCATTCGAAACTATATTAAAAATGTACATGTGATTTGGATCATTAATGAAAAAAAAAATCTATTAAGTTTTTGTTCAAAGATCACAAATGGTCCATTGACTAATCGAAATATTTTTTTTAGATCTTATTCTAATATATATTCTATTACAACATGCCAGGAATCGAATCCTGGACTTCTCAAACTTCTTCCCACCATTGTGTCGTTGTACCAAAAGTCACTTGGCCCAATCGAAACGTTTTCAATAAGATGCATCCGATCTAGTTCCAGTAGATTTGATGTTAATTATAGTAGCAAGTTTCTGACTCGCTAGCAAGATATTACGAGTTTAATTTAATTTGATGAACCTAAATTATTTGCTTGATATCCATAATAGGCAACGAGCTCTAAGAGAAATGGATACAATTAGTTGATCCGAGACGAAAAGAATTCGAATGAGAGCGAAAATTATGGAACACATCGGGACAAAATTTAGAAAGAATTAGGTCCAAAATGTATAAATTTTGTTAATCTTTGTAATATATACGAGTGTGTAACTCCCTCATACGAGATTAAAAATTCAGAGTTATGTATTAAAACATTAATAGTTGTAAGATTTACAAAAAGAAAAAATTTAATCTCTCACGGTTTTATTCATCTCAAAATACATACAAAAATGGTACTTCATAGATTTTAAAATTTTAAATCACTTCAAAAAGACTTAAAAAGCTAAATATAGAAAAATCAATTGAAAACTAAGTTTTCACAAACCAAGAAACTGACCAGGACAAAAAAAATTGAGTTTGGAAATAAAGACCAAACTAGTTACTCTTCGCCTAGGAATAGTCAGAAACTTGATTCTTGACCTCTGCCCAAAGATTGCCTAAATAAATGACCACAATAATGAATATTTACATCCGATCTACTAATTTGAGAGGAGCCATCAAAAGTTGCAGCAAACATATTCATTTGGTACAATTATGCGGGGAATATAAAAACAGAGAAATTGAGTTATTTTTTTTAAGTACCAGATGCAACAAAAAAAAATTATAATGCATTCTATACTTTTTTCACACTCGAAAATGACAACTGTAGTCAAACTTAACGAAGATCTTCGAGAGCCAAGATTTGTTCAACTTTTGGTTTCTTTTGGAGATCAGGGATCACTTTAGATTATACTCTTGAGTGACCTATGTCTCAATTGCTTAAGATATCAATCAATGTAAATCTATACTAGTCTTTCGACTAGATTTTGCCTGTGCTAAATATTTTTTATAGAGTTTATCCACTTCTAAATAAACCATATTCATTTGGTTTAATATTTAGAGTGACCCACTCATATAACAGAAGAGGGATGGTAGCATTCATAAACAGAAAAGGATATGCCAAATTAATGGAGCTGAATTTCCCATATATGTATAATATGAAGCCACATCGAACAATTCTACTAGTACACGGTCATCATTAAAATTCCAAATCGATAGAACATCAATGTCTACAGTTCTAGGTTAGTATACTTCGCTTTCAAAAAAATCATTATACAACCAATTGTTCGTACTGCATTTATACATTGTACCATCTTCTTAGGTCATCCCCTATGGCGCCACGCGTTTCTATTACCACCCCATTCAATCCCTGGACGACGATGCTTCGTAAACTAAGCTATATACCAACATGTCTAATTTTTATCTTTCAAAATTTTGTCATATTTCAAAGGTATTGGCCAACTCGAAGTTAAAGCAACCGCGGGTACCAACTAGAAAAGGTTGTTTTCTGATTTTTCCAAGTTGCAGTAACAACGAAACATGGTGTTGTTGCTATTTATTTGGTGTCGATGTAACATTTGTAGGGAAGTAAATTGACATCGGGTTGTCGTCTCCGATTTTTGCTTAGGTTTTGTTTTGAAATTTTGGCACATTTAGTGTTTGATCAGATTGTGCCAAATCATATATATATGTTGTTCATAATTCTAATAAAATTCCACTTTCTGAAAAACTAAAATAGGAGACCCTAATTTCCATAAAAATTAGTAGAGCAAAATATTAATATAGAATCGGCCAAAACACGTACTTTTAAGCTTATGCAATGGTTCCTAGTCTAAGTGCTATAGTTTTATAATTTTTTAAAGACGTGCGTAGTTAGTTGAGTTTTGTTGATGAAATATATCCATATGAAGGAATGTCCATGCAATTCAAGAGTTTCGATTTTAATTAAACAAGATGTAGGAAAAAGTACGCATAAGTATTTTGTTATTTTGCATTTTCTAAAAAATGATTGCATGATTTTTTTCTTCTCGGATTCAATTCATATGTTTGCATTCTCAATTTTCTTGAATTTCAATAATCTAAATAGATGTCTTATCATATGTCCATCTACATGTGTGTCACATCAACAAACATAGCATTGTTAAAATTCTTAAATGGATTTTTTATTTATTGACGTGGCATGTAACTAATTATCAAATTAGTCATAAATTTAAAATATATATTTTTTAAAAAATTATTTTAATATTTTTGGTTGGAGAACCATAAATTATTATTTCAAAGTCTCATTGAATTGAGTTAAGTTATTGGGCGAAGATGAATCATATATTTATAACTTTATGTTTATGATGTTTTCAAATTGGGAGTATAAGAATATAAAAAATATTCGGTCGACTATTGAATTTAAAATACAATAATGTATTTTTCACATATTTATACTCTAAATTTGGAGATTATCATAAACTATAAAATTATAAATATATGACCCAACTTTGCAAAATTAGTTGAATCAACTTAATAAAACTTTGGAATAAGAATTTGTGCCTCTCCAACCAAAAATATTAAAAGAGTATTTTTAATTAATTTTTTTTAATTTATGACTAATTTAATAATTTGGTACATACCATATCAACAAATAAAAAGCCTACATAAAACTTTCAACGATGTCATTTTTGCTAACGTGGTACATAAGTAGACGAACACATAGCAAGATATCTACCTAGGCTATTAGAAAACAAATTATAGGACTGAATTTGAAAAAAAAAACTACACTTTTTTTTTTGGAAAGTGTAAAACTACAAAATATTTATGTGTACTTTTTCTCAAATTTGTATAACTAAATTGCCAGAGTAATTTTACTATGTTGACAATATAATAACCAGTGAATCAATACAATATTAATAAAATTTAAAAGTTAAAATGAATCTTAAAACTTATTATAATTTTTTTATAAAATAAATCTGTCGAAAGTAATTATAGCAATATATCCATCGATGAATGTCAATAGGTTGGACAAAACAATAAACCGTCGTGCCTGTAGAAATGCAAAAATACATGTTTGGAGTTGAGGGTCAATTAAGACGATCTTCGAGATATCTATATTTGGACGACAAGGTGCCTTGGTCAAATATGTTCCAGTTGATTTTGGTATCCGCAATCTAAAGTCATTTTGGTATATTCACAATAAAACAACCTAGCTATCTTAGTTTTGAGCAGAATTAAGTACTCTTTGAATAAGGCAACTTTAAGTACCTCTGACCTCTATCCCATGTCTCAAGTTAGGTGAAACTTCCTCAAAAGTTGGTGAAAGGTTCGTTGCTGGCCAACTCAAATGTATCTCAATTGATTGCTAAGCTCGATGTTAGACTAATTGTCAGACCCGACCATAGGCCGATCTTCAACCAATTCAACTATGGATAGATCATCAACCAACTCCAAGTGTGCCTCAAACATTAACTCAGTCCAAGTGGCCTCGATCATTAGTTTATCATCTCATGGTAATCGATGTCCAATAGCGATTATTGTCCCATGGTGATCACTGTTTAATGGTGATCATTGCTCTCTAATGACCATCGTTCTATAGTGATTGTTG
>SOPF01025209.1:0-11579 GCA_012979155.1 Hypericum perforatum | reverse complement strand
TAAGCAATATGCACGTCCAAAACAAGATGCTACACGTCCTAAACAAGGAGATCTTCTCTTGTGCATGCATCCAGATTAGTACGTCCTCTTCAAGCTTCCAATTTAGCTTTAAACTCTCCAAAACAAAATCTGAGAGCAAATAACTTCCTAAACAGCTTTAAGAACGTGAATGTGCTTCCCTTAGGCTTCTTGGACGTTTTTAGACTTGCAAAAACTTGTATGGGCTTCATGGACACGTCCTTGGACTTGCACAAACTTGCTTGAAACTTCTTGACCTATCAGATTCATATCAAAAGATAAGATACGAAATATTGTAGAAGCTTCCTTAAGGATCACGTCTAAATAAGGCTGAAAGTGCATTCCTACTTTTTAGGAGTAGGCGTATCTTCCAAAAGGGCTTCTAGCACGTGTATGGGCTTTGCATGGGCCATGCCCACGTCTTTGATCTTGCTTGTACTATCTTGGACTTCTTGAATTAATCCTTGCAATTCAGCTTGAAGTCTTCTTTGCCTTGCACATGTCATTGGTCCAATAGGCACTTGTACTTGAGGTGAGTCTTGTAGCTTGGATTGCTTGGACACAGGCATGCTTGCATCACAATCTGACTTTAACTCTATGCAAGAATCCTATGAACCTTGACCTAAAAGTCGTAGCACGCCACAAACAATGATGGAAGACTTGTTTGATAAGTGAAAGTTTGATTCTAGCTAAGACGACACACCAGCCTAAGCAAGAACAACGAGTATCAACTCTCTCAATAGCTAAACACTATATATTCTGAATGGACAATAATGGTTTGCATATTATTGAATAAGGAAGCCTCTTTATATAGGCTCCAAAGTCTTACAACTTCCTAAACAAAAAGAACCCCTAAAAGGGAACTTTATATTCTGGCTAAAACTAGCACTCCTAAAAAGTAGGAATTTGATTCTGGCTAAATCTACTAACCAAAATAACATCTACTAAACTAGAAACAATCTATCATAATATAATAAAGCTGATGCACGTTCCAAATAGGAAGATCTTCATGTCCAAAATAGGCTGGTCTTCACATGTGCATGCTTCCAGAAGATTGTGTGCATTCTAGGCGTCCCAAATAGGTGCTATGCATCCAAAATAGGTTGATGGACGTCCCAATTAGGTTGATACACGTCCATGCATGTTTCCAAAATAATATGTGTTTGCTAAGCTTCCAAAATAGCTTTAAACTCTCCAAAACGAAATCTGAGAGCAAATAACTTCTTAAATAACTTCAAAAATATACATGGACTTCCCTTGGGCTTCTTGGACATCTTTGCTCTTGCAAAGCAATTCAAGAATGGCCAAGTCCCACAAACGTGGCAAATGTCTGAAGCTTCCATGGCCTAGCTAGCTTTTACCGAAGGTTTGTGAAAGATTTTAGCACTATAGCCGCACCACTCACGGAAATCATCAAGAAGAGCATTGGATTCAGCTAGGGAGAGGCTCAAGAAAAGGCATTCCAAACACTTAAAGGGAAGTTGACAAATGCTCCTTTACTAGCTTTGCCTAATTTTGCTAAAACGTTTGAAGTTGAGTGCAATGCTTCTGGTATAGGTATTGGTGCTGTGCTTATGCAAGAAGGACGTTCAATTGCCTATTTCAGTGAGAAACTAAGTGGAGCAACTCTGAATTATCCGACCTATGACAATGAGTTGTACGCTTTAATTTGGATATTAGAGACATGGCAACATTACTTGTGGCCCAAAGAGTTCGTGATACACACTGATCACAAATCATTGAAGCACTTAAAGGGTCAACAAAAACTGAATAAGAGGCATGCACGATGGGTGGAATTCATAGAGACATTTCCTTATGTCATTTGTTACAAGCAAGGTAAGAAGAATGTAGTGGCTGATGCACTATCACAAAGGTATGCCTTGATCTCAACTCTTGATGCTAAACTGATTGGTTTTGAACATATTAAAGAGTTGTATATTGAAGACACTGATTTTGGTGAACTATTCCAAACTACGGAGAAAAGCACAAGTGGTAAATTCTTTCAGAATGAGGGTTACCTATTTCGTGAAAACAAACTTTGTGTGCCTAATTGTTCTATGCGAGAATTGCTAATTCAGGAGGCACATGGAGGAGGATTGATGGGGCACTTTGGAATTGCAAAGACTTTGGCTATGCTGCAAGACCATTTCTATTGGCCACACATAAAGAGAGATGTAGAACGAGTTTGTGGACATTGCATCACATGCAAGCAAGCCAAGTCTAAGGTAAAACCCCATGGTTTGTACACCCCACTACCTATACCTACTGAACCTTGGATTGATATCTCTATGGACTTTGTGTTAGGACTGCCTAGAACTAAACGTGGTAGAGATTCTATTTTTGTGGTAGTGGATAGGTTCTCTAAGATGGCGCATTTTATTCCATGTCATAAGACTGATGATGCTTCCAACATTGCTAATTTGTTCAGTAGAGAAATTGTTAGGTTGCATGGCATGCCTAGGACAATTATTTCTGATCGAGATGCAAAGTTCTTGAGTTATTTTTGGAAGACCTTGTGGTGCAAGTTAGGTACTAAGTTACTATTTTTTACTACTTGTCATCCACAAACTGATGGTCAAACTGAGGTTATGAATAGGACTTTGTCTACACTTTTGAGAGCACTCATTAAGCATAACATTAAGACTTGGGAAGAATGTTTCCCACATGTTGAATTTGCTTACAATAGATTGATTCATTCTGCTACTCAATTCTCGCCATTTGAGCTTGTCTATGGTTTTAATCCCTTGAGTGAGCATGTTAACTTAGATGGCAAGAAGAAAGAAGAATTTGTCAAGCAATTGCATGAGAAAGCAAGGCTGAATATTGAGAAGAGAATAGAGCACTATGCAAGGCAAGCTAATAAAGGAAGGCACAAAGTGATATGAACCTCAGCGGAAAGATTCACAATACGGACCTATGCTACTTTAGGATGGAATTCAGATCGCAACTCACAACGAATCCGCAAGAACCAAGGCACAATCTGACCTTAACTCCATGCAAGAATCCTATGAACCTTGATCCAAGAAGTCATATCACGCCACAAACAGGGATGGACAATCCGTTTGATAAGTGAAAGAACTATTCTAGCTAGACTACTCGCAAGCCTGAGCAAGAACAACGAGTATCAACTCTCTCAATAGCTAAACGCTATGTATTCCGAATGGACAATAATGGTCTGACTTTTATTAAGTAGGGAATGCCTTTATATAGGCTCCAAAGTCTTACAACTTCCTAAACAAAACTAACTCCAAATAAGGAGTTCTTATTCTGGCCGAAATAACAAGTACCCAAATAGGGTTTAATTCTGGTCGAATGTTCAACAATAAAGGAAACTAAATAATAACGACTTTAAGCATGCTTTAGGAAGTCTAAAAGCATGTATCTTATTCCTAAATAAGTCATAGTTGCTGGAATATAGTTTCCTGATCAAGCTAAGACTTAACTAATTAATAAACTAGCTTTCGAAATAGTAAGATTCCTTGCATCCAAAGGAATATGTTGCGGGATAGCAGAAGCGATTGATAAAGGGTAGTGGTGGTGGACTAATCTAATAAAGACATTGGCAATCTAACATCAGAATGCATGATTCTAAGGTTTATGATGGATGAGACACGGTCCAAATGAGAGGGTAAATTGGGTTGGTTTGAATTGGAGATGGCTAAGGGCAATGAAAATTGATTCGAACAAAGGACAATAAAAGATAAATGGATAGGACCTTGATCAGGAACAACTTCCGTTGTGTGATCTAAGGGTGTTTGATAAATCAAACGGCTAGCCAGGGCAGATGTTGGATAAGCATTCGAGTCCACGAACGAGCTAAGCGAATCCACGCTTAACAATGCGAGTCCACGCATCAACAACTATGCAAATCCATGCATAAACGAGGCAAATCCATGCACTCCATGCAATTCCATGCAAGAACAATTACGCTAAGGTAATTCACAAGAGACACACTCTTAATCATTCAATTCTTCATCATAAGTTGTTTTTGATTACATTCAGATTGCATATTTAAAGAAACTAAGTGAGCTTGGATTGATCATTAAGCCAATTTCGTCCAAGGGTCACAATACATGAACCTACAATTAAATAGAACGAATCTGTATTAATTGGAATACTTAAAAGACTAAAATGAACTAGACTTAAATCAAACGAACTAAACATAATGAGAATTGGCAAAGTGCAATCAGGTACGTCTTGATGTCTTCAAATGCATATCAATTCGTTATCCACTCAAAATAACAAATTGATCCTTGGTCCTTCTTCACTTGACATTGATCAGATTTGCTTGGAGTCTCGAATTCTTGGATGTTCCCACATCAGAATATCACGTGCATGCTTGCATGCTAAGCTTCTGGAAGGATGCCAATAAGGTGCATAGGCTTGCCATGGTCGTCCTTGGGCTTACTTGTGTCAACTTGAGCCCAAAAGCCTTGAATAAACCCATTGAGTTCAGATTGAAGTTTCTTGGCTCTTGCTCTTGTGATCGGCCCAATAGGTACTTGTATTGCTCCATGCTCGTTGTTGGATGGTCTCACATCATTCCCCCTCTCTTGAAAAGGATTTGCCCTCAAATCTTCACCTGCATCAAAAGGACTTAAATCAGCAACATTGAAGGATGCATTGACATTATACTCACCTGGCAGGTCAAGTTTTTAAGCATTATCATTAATGCGTTCAAGAACTTGAAATGGACCATCTCCATGGGGTAGCAACTTGGAATGACGTTGCATGGGAAAATGCTCCTTTCGCATATGCAACCAAACCCAATCACTAGGCTCAAAAATTACTTTGTGAGGCCCTTTGTTGGCTTGCCTTACATAGTGCTCCGTTCTCTTTTCAATATTCAGCCATGCTTTCTCATGCAATTGCTTGACAAATTCTGCTTTCTTCTTGCCATCTAAGTTAACATGCTCACTCAAGGGTAAAGGTGATAAATCCAATGGAGTTAAAGGATTAAAACCATAAACAAGCTCAAATGGCAAAAATTGAGTAGCAGAATGAACTGATCTATTGTAAGCAAATTCAACATGTGTGATGTGATCTTGACAGGAGAAATGCAATTCACACGGATCTATTATTGCCTAGAATGGATGAGACTTCGAACCCACGAACTAGACCAGCAAGAACCTTGGCAAAAGAGCCTCAACCCGAGCCACGAATAATCTAAGAACTCCAAGTCACGTCGTATCATGCCACAAACGAGGATGGCAAACTCGTTTGATAAGTGAAAGATTTGTTCAACCTAAACGTCACACTAGCTTAGGCAAGAACAAGCTGAGTTAAACTCACAAAGTCAAGAGACTTAATTTTATTCAATTTGAATGTAGGGTCTCTTAAAACACTTGTCCAAGCCTCTATTTATAGGCTGGATGTTCTAAAAAACATCCTAAATAATAAACTCCTAAATAAACTAAGACAATCTGCCTAAACAAGCTAAAAGCAATCTGCCTAAAGCTTTCTCCTAATCTGGCCGAAACTTGTACTCCAAGACAAGGATATTCTAGCCTCTTTATTCAACTAAATAGGAACTAAATAATATAAATAAAGATACTAGAAGCTTGCTAAAATATGACGTCCTATTCAGATTATGCATGGACAAAATAGGACGAACTTGCATGCTTCAGATTGGCAAAGTTGACGAGCCTTCCAAAATAGCTTCTACCACGTGCATGGGCTTTGCATGGGCCTCATGCATGTCCTTGGACTTGAATGCACGTTCTTGGACTTCTTGAATTAATCCACTAAGTTCTGATTGAAGCCTCCTCGCTCTTGCACGCGTCATTGGTCTAATTGGCACTTGCACTTGATGAGAGTCTTGTAGCTTGGATTGCTTGGACGTAGGCATGCTTGCATCAATATGGCAAACAATCTACTCGAGTCTTAATGTTATACTTAATGAGTGCTCTCAAAAGTGTAGACAAAGTCCTATTAACAACCTCAGTTTGACCATCAGTTTGTGGATGACAAGTAGTAGAAAATAGTAACTTAGTACCTAACTTGCACCACAAGGTCTTCCAAAAATAACTCAAGAACTTTGCATCCCTATCTGAAATGATAGTTCTAGGCATGCCATGCAACCTAACAACTTCTTTAAAGAATAAATTAGCAATGTTTGAAGCATCATCAGTTTTGTGACATGGAATGAAATGTGCCATCTTAGAAAATCTGTCTACCACCATAAAGATTGAATCTCTTCCACGTTTAATTCTAGGCAGTCCTAACACAAAATCCATAGAGATATCAATCCAAAGCTCACAAGGTATAGGTAGAGGGGTGTACAAACCGTGGGGTTTTACCTTTGACTTGGCTTGCTTGCATGTGACACAACGTCCACAAACTTGTTCTATGTCTCTCTTCATGTGTGGCCAATAGAAGTGATCTTGTAACATCGCCAAAGTCTTTGCAATTCCAAAGTGCCCCATCAATCCACCTCCATGTGCCTCCTGAATTAGCAAATCTCGCATAGAACAATTAGGCACACAAAGTTTGTTTTCACGAAATCGATAACCTTCATTCCGAAAGAATTTACCACTTGCACTCTTCTCCGTGGCTCAGAATAGGTCACCAAAATCAGTGTCTTCAACATACAACTCTTTAATATGTTCAAAACCAATCAGTTTAGCATCAAGAGTTGAGATTAAGGCATACCTTCGCGATAATGCATCTGCTACTACATTATCCTTACCTTTCTTGTAACGAATGACATAAGGAAATATTTCTATGAACTCCACCCATCGTGCATGCCTCTTGTTCAACTTGTTTTGCCCTTTCAAGTGTTTCAATGACTCATGATCAGTGTGAATCACGAACTCCTTGGGCCACAAGTAATGCTGCCACGTCTCCAACGTCCGGATCAATGCGTACAACTCTTTTTCACAGGTTGGATAATTTAGAGTTGCTCCGCTTAACTTCTTGCTAAAATAGGCAATTGGACGTCCATCTTGCATGAGCACATCGCCAATTCCTACACCGGATGCATCACACTCAACTTCAAACATTTTAGAGAAATTAGGTAAAGCTAGTAAAGGGGCTTTTGTCAACTTCCCTTTTAGTGTTTGGAAAGCCTTTTCTTGAGCTTCTCCCCAGCTAAATCCAACGCTTTTCTTGATGACTTCGGTGAGTGGTGTGGCTATAGTGCTAAAATCTTTCACAAATCTTCGGTAAAAGCTAGCAAGTCCATGGAAACTTCAGACATTTGCAATGTTCGTGGGACTTGGCCACTCTATATTGCTTTTATCTTTTCCTCATCAACCTCTATTCCTTTAGCACTAATAACAAAACCCAAGAATACAAGCTTATCCGTGCAAAAGGTGCACTTCTTTAGGTTAGCATATAGTTGATCCGCACGTAATGCATCTAAAACACACTTCAAATGCTCAACATGATCTTCAATGCTCTTGCTATATATGAGTATATCATCAAAGTAGACAACCACAAACTTACCAATTAATGGACGCAAAACATGATTCATAAGGCGCATGAATGTGCTAGGTGCATTAGATAATCCAAAAGGCATAACCATCTATTCATACAAACCATACTTTGTTTTAAATGCTGTTTTCCACTCATCTCCTTCTTTCATGCGAATTTGATGATAACCACTCTTTAAGTCAATCTTTGAAAACATGCAAGAACCATGCAACTCATCTAGCATATCATCTAAACGAGGGTTAGGGTGACGATATTTTACCGTAATGTTGTTGACGGCTTAGCAATCAACACACATCCTCCATAATCCATCCTTCTTTGGTACAAGTAGGACTGGAATAGCACATGGACTCATGCTTTCTCTCACGTACCCTTTCTCCAAAAGCTCGTTTACTTGCCTATCAAGTTCTTTTGTCTCCTCGGGGTTGCTCTTATATGCTGGACAATTTAGGATTGTTGCTCCGGGGACAAAATCAATTTGATGCTCAATCCCTCTTATAGGTGGCAAACCTATTGGTATCTCATTGGGGAACACATCTTCATAATCCTGTAAAAGAGATTTAACCATGCTTGGCAATTGTGGCTTAAGCTCGTTAGTAACTAAAAGTGTCTCCTTATACTAAAGTAAGATCATTGACTTCTTTTCAAAACATGCTTGTTTACTCACTTGCTCTCACATAGTAACTTCTTTTCCAATCCTCGGATTTTCTCTCAATGGCCGTTTTAATCTCTATTTTTCAGGCTTCTTTTGATCTCTCAATTGTTTCCTCTCTTTTGGCCATCTTTGTTTTTTGTTTTTCGGCTTCTTCTCTCCTCTCTTCTTTCTTTTTCTTGTCACGCTCTCTTTTCTCATCACTCTCTAGTTGTAATATCTTTTGATCCTCACAAACTTGTGATGGTAGTAAGGGTGCCAACGTTATCACTCTCTTCTTGAGCATGAATGTGTACTTGTTGGTGTAGCCATCATGATGTACCTTCCTATCAAACTGCCACGGCCTTCCTAGCAATAGATGACCAGCTTACATTGGCACAACATCACACTTTACTTCATCCTCATAGTTGCCGATGCAGAATGTTAACAAAACTTGCTTCATCACTCGCACTTCTCCACTATCATTCAGCCATTGTAGTTTGTAGGGTTTAGGGTGCTTTTCAGTAAGTAACCCTAACTGATGTAGGAATATCCTCACCACCCAGATTACTTCCAAGGCACCAAGAGTTTATCTACGATCCACCTTGAAAACAAGACAAGAAGACCAAGGTCCAAGGTGCATAATTAAGTTGATTTCGTATTAAATTGACCTTGAAGACATTTAGACGTACCAGATTGCACTTTGCCAATCCTCATTATGTTTAGTTTGTTTTATTTAAGCCTAGTTCATTTTAATCCTTTAAGTTTTTCCCATTAATTAGATTCGTTTATTTAAAGCTCTAAATTCATGTAATGTGACCTTTGGTCGAACCAACCAAGCTCACTTAGTTTCTATAAGTATGTAATTCGTATGTACAATAAAAAATATTGAATGATGAATTAATTTGAGATTGTTATTCTCGTAATTACCTTAGTGTAATTCTGTTTACATGGATTTGCAACAATATGCATGGATTTGCATGAATTGATGCGTGGACTCGTATTGTGAGTGTGGATTCGCTTGTTGTGCATGGATTCGCATTGTAAGCGTGGACTCGCTGAGCTCGTTCGTGGACTCGAACATTATCCAACACTCGCCCTGGCAAGCCATTTGATTTCGATCAAACCCCTTTTGATCAAGCTACGGAAGTTAATTGACCAAGAGTCCTATCCATTTTATCTTGTTATCCTTAATTTCATTCCCCATTTATCAAATTCCCTCTCATTCGGGCCAAATCAAACCATCTAAACCCCAAGTCTTCCGCTATGCTACATCAAGTGGTATCAGAGCCTGTGCAATAATCGTCTCGATTTCCATATTGAGACTGAGTGAATTCTAACCCGTGAGTTGAGAGAGAGCCATACACTAAATGGTTCAACAGAATTTGTGATCATTCGATCCAAATTCCTTATAATCCTTCCAAACTCCACCAACAAACCGATCTGGGACATGGTGGTTTACAATGTGAATCAAAGGTTTTCCAATCTGGAAGACAATTTGAAGTCCATTCTCAATTGTTTGGACCAGTTTGCAATGCAAACACCAAAAGTTTCACCCCGATCTATTGTCCATGCAAAATTAGAAGAGAAGGGTGACCTGATTTCATGTGCTACGCTCAATCCAAGAAGAGATCATGGACGTGTTGTTCGTGATTTAGAAGATCATGGACGTAAAATTTGTGCCAAAGCCATGCAAGATGAAACCCTACGTGTTTCTAGACGTCCCAAGGAGAAGATCACCCAAGTTTGTGATTCTGATCGTATTGATTTGAAGAAAGATCAATTCAGAAGTGTAGATCATAAGATCAAGCCTTATGTTGAACGATTCTATGGAGAGGTGGACGAAAACTTCCTCTTGTGGCTTGATTCAGTTGAAGTTTATTTCAAGAACATGAATCTGAATGAAGAACAGAAAGTTAATTTTGTGGCTCACAAGTTCCAATCAACCACATCTTCATGGTGGCAAAAGGAGAAAGTCATGAGATGTGTTCGTGATTGGGTTTCCATGAAGAGGATCTTGAAAGAGAAATTTCTTACCGTGGGTTACAAGCAAACCCTAAGTGCGAAAGTCCAAGATGCATGTGAAAGGGCATGCAAGGCTGAAAGAGTTCTGACCAAGAAGGAGACCGTGACAAATTCTGATCAAACAAAATTGTGTGAATTTAATCCCAGATCAGAAAGGAATGCAAAGGTCGTGCATAATCTCATCATGGTAAGGGATAAGAAGGTTGTTCCAGAATGTGATCCAAAGCCTAAAGTTGCTCCTAAAAATTCGCAACCTGTAAGCAAGGAGTTTGAGTCCAAATCAAATTCTACTTTGCGTTGTTATAGATGCAATCAGATTGGACATATTGCAAAAACTTGCTTAACAAGGAAGATCGACCAACTGGTTGAACGTAAAGACAAAGAAGATGAGAGCCTTGTTATGTTTGTTTGTGCACCCGTGGATGCCATGAACAAAGAAGAAAATTCTGATGAAGATCAAGAAGTTTTGAAAGATTCAGAAGAGGAGAATGACGTGATATACAAGGAAGTTCTTAATTCTGAAGAAAAAGAATGTGATGATCTCTTTTAGATCCGTGATGATGTTGGAGATGACGTATATGATGTGAATAATTGTAACTTAATGGACAAGGAAGCTTGCCACGATCTGAAGTTGCCTAACAAGCCAAACCAAAGTGAGTTTTAGAAGATCAATGCCATGCATGCTATGGAATTGGTAAACCCTCCTAATTTGATGCTTGTTATGAAAGAATTTGGAGGCTGTCCCATTTTGATTATTCATGATATGAACGTGCATGAGGATATAAGGCATGAACTACCTAAGATCGTACTAGATTTGGGAGATTGTCATGTGAACAATTTGAAGGTGATAGATTCGTTGCATGATGACAAGCAGTTTGAAAAGCTTCCTATGCATGAAAAGCAGTTGATGATTCATGTTATACCATGGAGGGTTTGTGATGCAAATGCATGAAAGTTTGTTATGGAGGTTGATCCGAATGATTTACCCTCATTGGAAGCTGTTTTGAGTAGATTGAATGATTTATATTCGGATCAAAGAGCTTTTGATTTATTACGTGATCAATTGAAGCAAAGCATCAATCTGAATGCTAAGTGGATCAAGTATCTTTGGGAGTTGCCAATTCGGATTGTTTGCAAGAGTGGAACTTCTAAAGTTCTTACGGATGTGTTAAGTCCAAGGCAGAATTTGATTGAAGAATTTCGTGAAGTTCCTACTGCTTTTGAATGGTTGAAGCTTAAACAGGAGGTTGTTGAAGTTTATGGAGGCTTCTGGACATTGTGCAAATCTGGACCGACGGTGCAAGATTTCTACTTGCATGATATGCGTATGCATGATGTTCAACTTTACAATCTGAAGTGTGCACAAGCCATGGTTTGCTTCCTTATGCTGAGTTCGAAATATCTATTTTGCTGGTCGGGAAGAAATCAGACATCACCCTTATGTTCGAATGCTATATTTGTGATGTTCTGGGTG
>SOPF01025207.1:34451-78561 GCA_012979155.1 Hypericum perforatum | reverse complement strand
TGAGTTATATATCGGGGGCCATTTTGATGTTGAGCCTAGAGCCTTAGAGCCAAAAACCAATTATGATCCGTTGCATAATCCCGTTGAGCCTAAGCTTATTCATTGAGTTATTACGTGCACACAATCTTACGAGCAAATATTTGACCCCCACCTACCCTTAACTATCCAGTCCGAGGAAATAGGACATTAATTGTGGGATAATTTTGTAAGGGTGCATCTTGTAGTATAGTTGGGGGTACTGATTATCAATTGGGTTTGAAAAAGGGTAGAATTGAGGCTAACAGTCAAAAGTCGGGATGAGTTACCAATGAATGTGCACACAATCTGGGAAAAGAAAGAAAAGAAAAATCACAAGAATAAGAAAATAAAAAGTGTGGAAAGTGCGGAAAAGCAAAAGTAAAAAATCCAAAGAAAGTGGAAAGATGGAAGGAATGTGGTGAAAAGAGAAGAAAAGAAAGCACACAAATGAAAAGTCAATGATTTGTCCCGAGTGAATGCCTCTAGGATGTGGGAACGCTGGGTTGAGTGTTTAGTCATTATAGGGTGAGTTGCTTAGTATAGCCAAGAGATAGATTTTTGATGTAATCCTCGGATTGGGTGGCCTAGCTATTATCCAATGATTTATCCTCACCTACATTAAACCACGTTACAACCCTATGAAAGCCCCTCTTGATTACGAGCCCTGCGTTGCTTGAGAGAGTGTCAAGTGCAAAATATAATATTTTTAGACCCTGATCATGTTTGTGAGTGATAGGTAGTTGACCCTCATGTAAACGGACACACATCTACCTATGTTTTGTGCGTAGTTTGTTCGTGTTTTGATTCTATTTTGTCGTATGTCGAGTATGTTTTTATGCATTTTGTGTTTATGTTTAGGAGCGGGAGATCTATCAAAATTTGGTTGTTTTGTAGGTGCTTGGATAGTGGAGATAAAGATGACGAGGTGCGAGGAGAATGGCGAGTGGGACGAGAATTGGTGAGAACGCGAGAAGAGTTAATGAATAATGGTTTGGTTCAATCCGTCGATGTTTGTTAGAAAATACATAACTTTCTCATACGAACTCCGAATTGAGTGATTCTAAGATGAAAAGATCCGCGACACATTGATCTACAACCTTCGTGTTTTGGGTTTTGCAATTTGCAGAACGGATAAAGTGTCAAAGGCGAGTTGAAGATGGCTGCTGAGTTCCAGCGACCCGCTGGAAAAGCCAGCGACCCGTTGGACTTGGGCAGCACGAATTGTCCGAGAAAAGATTATTCTGCTTGTTTTGTCGGGTCAGAACTCTTCCGTTTTTAGGGTTTGTACTAGAGAACTATATAAGGCCTTGAAACTTAGGTTAAAGACATTCTTGGCTAGTTTTCACGCAACAGTCATAGCTTTTAGGTTTTATTACTTTCTCTTTACTTCAAGGATTGTAATCAATGATTTGGATCTTCAATCAACGCGGTATTTTCATACTTCGTAATCAAGAGTTGTCTTTTCATTCAATTGCTTGATTATTTATTGTTTGATTGATTTGTATCGTGTGCTTAGAATTAAGATTGACAACCTTAGTTCATAGCACAGACTACATCCGCTTGTTTCGTTTCGTTTCGTTTCGTTTTGTTTCTTTTGCTTAGATATTGTTGTTAGGGTTTAGGATTGACAACCCTAGATTCAAATAACAATAGTATGATTCATTGTTTAGAACCAACCAATCACTCAATTTTGACTGCTTAGATTAAGATTGAGAATTCATAATCCAGTACTTAGAGAATTGATCCATCAGTCCCTGTGGAGACGATCTTACTTATCATTCTATTACTTGAGCGATCGTGTTCTCTTGCACGTACTTTTAACCCGATATTTATCGCATCAGGAGGCCACATTTCTGTAACAAGCAATTTGAAGTCCTGCTAAAGAGATATGGGGTAATGCACAAGGTGGCAACACCTTATCATCCTCAAACTAGCGGACAAGTTGAGCTTTCAAATCGAGAGCTCAAGAAAATCTTGGAAAAGACGGTCGGTACAGCAAGAAAAGATTGGTCGAACAAGCCTGATGATGCCTTATGGGCGTATCGAATGACATTTAGAATACCAATAGGAATATCGCTGTAAGCCCTCTACCACGTTATAATTATAAGTATTACTAGCTAAGTTGTTAAGTTGTTTTACGATCAAGTTATAGACGTACTAAGTTTACGCGTTTTGGCTTTAGCTTTGGTTGGTCCACTAGGCAAATACTTTTACGAGAAAGGTTATTGCTACAACTTTAGAGTGATGCTTAAGCATGTTAGAATATTGTAAGGCATTTAGACAAGCCTTCACTTTGGAGACTTAGTTCATTTTTAAGTTTTTGTCCAACTAGCTTTGCATAAGTAGACAGATTTGAGCTGCTTGGGGAGAATAGCCATAACTCTCTCATTCCTGACCCAAATTGGATGTGTGAACATGCGTTGGAAAGCTAATACATAGATCTACAATTAATTAGACTCAAGTCAGATTGTGACTATAAGAGGGCCAAAATTGAGCTTGAACTTACTAGTTTGTGATTGGCCGAGAGATAGGTAGCCAATCAGGTTGTGCTATGTGTTTTATTTCACTTTGAAGTTAAAAAAAACGTGATAGACTTGAAGGAAACTTACTGAGGAAGTATATAAGGCCCTTAGTACACCTTAGAATAAGGACAAACATAAACTCAACTCCCAGCACCGAAATAGGAAAGAGAAAGAAGCAAGTAGGTGAAGGTTGAACAAGCAGGCAGGTCGGGAAAGAACCTCTTGGTAAGTGACCTTAGGCTCCAAATTCGACCTCGAAATTGTCTAGGAAGTTGTAGGGGACAGAAAACCCTATTTTGTGGTATATTTATGTTTGTAATTTGGTGAAATATTAAATCCTGTATGGTCATTTGAATCTGACTATGTAAACTGAGCCTCGGATTTGACTAGGTTGAAGGCGAAACGAGTTTGTGACTTGATTGTGTTGAAGGTTGAGTTGATTTTTGGATATGGTGTGATGAAGGACAAATAAAAGAGGTCCTATTTTGGTGATTTTGTGGGTTTAGTGATGATGTTAAAGTAAGAGTACTTGATTTCATGAGCATGTCGAAGAAGAAGTTTGAAAGTGTTGATGGAATCATTGAAAGGAACTTAGTTAGTTGATTTTAAGTGAGATTTGGCATGTGTAGGAATTGCCATGACTTATTTTAATCATTATTATGGTTCTATAGATGTTGTATGGTTACGTGGTGTTTATATGTTCTTAGGAAAGCAAGTGGACAACCAACGATCTGAATTGTCTAACGTGGTTTATGATTTAAGAACTTGGAGGAGGTTAAGGTGAGTGGATAATGGGTTCATAAAAATCATTATTTTCATTTGCTATCTATATTCCTTGTTATTTTAAAACTGGAAAATGAATAAGCTATGCCTTGTATCTTAAAGTTACTTCATTGATTACTCCACCATTGATCCTATTTTGTCGAAAGATCTTCATTTGCAATCTTATTCCTTGATATGGTTCGTAATTATTCCTATTATTATTCCTTATGGTTATGAGTCTTGTATGATGTTCATGTTTACCCTTATGTTTATGAGGTCTTTGGGACCGCATGTGGTATGCATTAAGCCTTTGGGGCATATGCCATGTGTCCTACTCTTTGGGAGGGTCTATGCATATATGACTTATGTTTATGTGGTATTTATGCTTGTGTAGCATTTATGCCTTATGTTGCATTTATGTTTGTGTGGCATTTATGCCTTATGTTGTGACATAATACATGACTCATGGCTCATATCTCATAGCTCTTATGTTCTCCATATTATGTATTTTATGACCAAATATAATTATTATATATTATAATTACATACGACACCAAATGTATCCCATTGACATTCACTAACCTCATGACATGTATTATCTACTCACTGAGCTTGTCTCACCATTCCTCCTTATTCATTTTCCAGATCCTTAGTTGGTGATCTAATAGAGCTTTTGTAGAGTCACGGGAGCTTGCTTACTGAGGTCGGGCCTACAAAGATGTCTCGTTTATATGCTTTTGGAGTTTTAGTGTATACGAGGTGGTGGATGTTGTAGATTTTGGACTTGTGGTATGTTTGATGTAGTTGATAATGTAGATGGTTGTATAGTTGTTTTGGAGTTTGTTGTAGATGATGTATAGTGGTACGGTTGTGAGTGCATTTAGTTTGTTGTATAGGTATGATATAGCATGTTTACGTTTATGAGGCTTGCAGGGATTCGATTGACATTAGTTTTAGTTGAATCCTTGCACCAGTCATGACTATTAGGTTATGAGTCATGACAGTCGCCTTATAGGCTTGTTTATGGCAAAGCATGCCATCTTCCAGTGTAGCTTGAGCATCGTGCATTTTGGACAATTAAGACCCTTAATTACGATTGCAAAAAGGCCAGGGAGCGTAGAATTCTCTAACTTAAAGAGTTAGAGGAAATGCGTGACTTGGCATTCGAAAGCTCAAGGCTCTATAAGGAGAGGACCAAGAGAAGACATGATGCCCATATCATTACGAAAGATTTTAATGAGGCGCAGCATGTTCTTCTCTACAACTCGTGATTAAAACTCTTCCTTGGGAAACTCAAATCCAAGTGGAGCGGCCCATACGATATTGTCAAAGTGTTCCCTTTTGGAGTACTAAATTTGCAAGATAGCAAGGGGTTAGTCTTTAGAGTCAAAGACCAACGATACAAAATTTACATTGGAGGGGGCGACATTAATCAAGATCTGGAGGTGATGAGTCTCAAAAATACTTATTATTTGTGTCGTTTTAGTTAATCCTTCTTAGTGTTTTAGGTTGATTTAGTTGTGTTTTAGTTGTCATAGTGTTAGTTTTTGTTCATTGTGTGTTTATATTAAGTTTATCATTTTTTATTAAGTTTACTTGTTTTTAGGAGCATATTCGATGAGAAGTGGAGGACGATCGAGCGGATACGCGAAGCCAAGGACGAGAGGGAAGTCACAAAGCCAAAGAATGCAATGCACGGTTATCTGGCGCACGCCCAAGCATACATGGCGCACGCCAAGCATACATGGCGCACGCCAAGCATACATGGCGCATGCCAAGCATAAATGGCGCACGCCAAGCATACATGGCTCACGCCAAGTAGCCGTTACTCAAATGACAGTTCAACCAGACGACCATTTGCACTCGGAGAAGCAAAAACGTGAAGGCTGGCGCACACCAGGTGCATCTTAGACACCTTGAGGACATTGTGTCTTTCAAGTGTGGGGGAGGGTTCCTTCTAGGGATCTTCCTTTTAGGTTGTTTAGTATGTTAGCATGTTAGGTTGTTGTGTTTAGGTTTAGACTTGGCATAAATTATTCAAAATTTTGAGCCCCTTCAAAAATTTTCAACTTGTGTTAGAATTTTATCAAACTCTTAGTTAGGGATTTAATTCGAGCATAAAGCCTAGGAATTGATAGAAATCTCGCACTCTGTTGTTTAGATTAGTGGTTTCACTATATAGACCAGACTAGAGGGTTGATGAATGAACCTTGTGAGTATTTGAGCCGAAGGAAGAGACATCTGTCACCTATTTATTGTCCTTTGAGTGATATGCATAGTTGGTGTTTAGCTGAGTTTATATGGCTTTTGGGGGCGAAAGCACATCTTGCCATTATAAGCTTAGTTAATGATCAACTTAGATCAACCTAGTGCGAAAGTGTAGTTTGGTTGCCTTAGAAACACTCAGACCACATCACATGCTCAATAAACCCCCTTAATCTTTATGGTTATGTTGCTGGTTTTGGTACTTAACTCACTTTTGTCTTTTAAGTTGTTAAAAATCTGTTTTGAAAGAAAACCTTCCAAGTGTTAGTTCTTTTGTTCTTTAGTTTCGTACTTTAGACTTTAGATCACGTTTGTAAACAACCAAACTTTATAATCTGATCCTAAACTAGTAAGTAAACTAAAGAGTAGGCCTATAAACTCAATCCTTGTAGGACGACAATCCCTTACTTACTCATTGCTCCAATTCGTTACAACTCTGTTGATAACTTGGCGCACGCCAACACCATTGGTGCATGCCAGGTCTGTTCATCCGAGAGCTTTCGACTCACGCCAGGTGTAGTTGGTGCATGCCGGAGCATCAGTTGGTCAAAGGTTGGCACACACCAATATTGTCTGGCGTAAGCCATATAGACCGAACAAACAACTAATCACACGATGTTCAATAGAGTTAAAGTAGAACGTTTAAAAAAGCAAAACGTCAATTGTCGCCATTGCCAGGGATCGAGATATAGACTCTCAATTCATTTTACGAACATGGATTAGGATATTTTTGCTCACTTTTTATTTTTACTTTTTAACCAAGTGACTTGTCTTGCTTGACAAGTTACATGCATGCCCTTAACCCATTCCACCAATAATTCTCCGTTGAAAATTGAAGTGGAAATAGCACGGTTAGAAAGGTCATTGCAGAAGGAGAAACGAGAGAAAGAAAGAACGGACCAAAGGCAAGAAGGTCAAGGGGACAGAGTTCCTAGTCCTTGACCTTCTCTAATAGACCATGGAAGACCAACATATGAAGGAGCTTTAACCGAAATCCAATGGCTAGCTGTTGAAGCCAATCACTTCAAAATTAAGCTAGTCATGATTCATACGCTTCAAGCTTCGGGTCAGTTCTATGGATTACCTAATGAAGACCCCAATGAACATCTGGGGAACTTCATAAAATTAGCTGATAACTTTAAGCATATATTTTTCATGAGGTGCATACTAAGTCAGTTGATCGAGGTATCCTACTAGTACTTATCATAGTCTAGGTTGCGTGGAAGTTAGTGAAAGGACGGGGGCATTCTTTGATATTGAGCCTAGAGATTTAGAGACAAAATTCCTATATATCCATTGTTTAAACTCGTTGAGCATAGCCTTTTCTTGATCTTAGATTAGGAAGTCGACTACAAACCTTATATCATCCATCTTCCTTACCTTTGATCATCCGATTCGAGGACTTATAGGTTTGCATGTGTATTGGGTTTTCATTTAGTTTATGTTCATTAGGATGTTGTAGTTATGACCATGTCAGAAGCTGAGTTTTTGCCTAGAACGTTCTAAGTATGTAAGTTTGTAAGTTTGTAAAGTTTATGAATGTTATGTTCATGTACAAAAAAAGAGAAAAAGAAAAAGAAATGAAAAAGAATGTGATATTGAATAAGGCATGTGGTTTAGGTAAGACTTGTGCTTCGCGGTCTTAGGAAATTGGGATATTTGGGGAGTGTGCTTATTTATGTTATATATGTGAGGATGTTTAGATTAGATGAATGATTAGTTACATTTGTGACATGTCCTCGAATTGGGTGGTTTAGCCACTATCCACATATTATACCTCACCTTTACCTTAAGCCATATTATAACCCGATGAAAAGACCCCTGATCATTAGCAACTATTGTGACTTTTAGATAATGCTGAGTAGGACGTAGGATGCTTTGAGTATATTGACCTATATGCGAGTGATAGGAAGTTGACCATACAGATTATATGAGTAAAACACTTTTCTATCCTCATGAGTTCAACCGTCTAGTGTCTTTTATGTAGAGTTAACACTTGTTTAAACAATTGAGTACTAAGGTGCCTACTAGTTCGTTGTGCTTTATGTTATGGATTGATGAACTAACTTAGATTATGATTTGATTGTGATACGAGTTGATGTTTTTGAGGGAAGTTAAGTGTTGATCCATTCATGCCATGTCTTTACCTTGATATGTGTTTGTTTGTTCTTATTTGATTTTTGTTTAGGTTGTTATCCGCATTTTGAGTTTTTGCTTGGGGACAAGCAAAGATTCAAGTGTGGGGGTGTGATGAGTGTCAGAAACACTTATTATTTGTGTCGTTTTAGCAGATCATTCTTAGTGTTTTAGGTTGATTTAGTTGTGTTTTAGTTGTCATAGTGTTAGTTTTCGTTCATTGTGTATTTATATTAAGTTTATCATTTTTCATTAAGTTTACTTGTTTTTAGGAGCATATTCGAGGAGAAGTGGAGGACGATCGAGCAGACACGCGAAGCCAAGGACAAGAGGGAAGTTGCGAAGCCAAGGAATGCAATGCACGGTTATCTGGCACACGCCAAGTAGCCGTTACTCAAACGACAGTTCAATCAGATGACCATTCACACTCGGAGAAGTAAAAACGCAAAGGCTGGCACACACCAGGTGCATCTGGTGTACGCCAGACCAGATAGATAGAAGTAAAATAAAGCTGAGTGTTGGACAAACATAGTTGAGACTTGACAAGGGCGGTTTAGAGCTTTGTGAAGGAAGGGGACAAGTTGGCAGACCACTTTTTAGATATTTTGGGTTAGATATTTTAGTAGATAAGTTAGATTGGATATTTAGTTTACTATTCTATTAGTTAGTTAGTATATAAGCTAGTTTTGCTTTGTAAACTAAGAGAGAGAAGAAGTGGACCACAAAAGAGACCATAATTGTGGACCAAAATAGATGTAAATATTGTTTTTTTTTTGTTGAAGAATGTGGACTTAAAGTGGGGGAGCTTGGAGTCTTGATAAGTCTCCATTCCTTTCTCCTTTCGTCTATGTTTATGCCTATTATATCAAATATTAGTATGTGTGAGTAGTTGTATGAGTTTGGTACTTTGTTACCTTTGATATAGCCACTGATATGAGTTGTGTATGTTCATGTATGTGTTCTTATCAACGTGCTTGATCCTATTGCTTAGACTTGCTTGATCACCAAGCCTTAGTAGCTAGTCAAAACTTGGTAACCTACTGATTGTCCTTGGAGTGGAGCTTATAGTTGGTGTTTAACTTAGATTAGTTGGTTGGTGGGGTCAAAAGAACATATCTAACCTTCTAAGCTTGGTTAAGTAGTAATTTAGACTCATCATGCACGAAAGTGTAGTTGAGGGTGCCTTTGATTCACTCGGACCACATCACATATACTGAGACCCCTCTTTATCTTATGGTTATGTTGCTGGTTTAGGCACCTTGCTCATTATTAGTTCTTAAGTTATTAATATTCTGTTTTATAACATATCTATCTTTGTGTTAGCATTTGTTAGCTTTATATTTGTGCTTTAGAGTTTAGATCACTTGTGTAAACAACAAAACTTCATAACATGATCCTAGTTAAGTAAGTAAACCTTAGAGTAGTCAAAAAACTCAGTCTCTGTGGATCGACGAAACCCGTACTTACTCATTATTGCAATCTACTACAAGTCTGCTGATAACTTAGCGAACACTAGCCGTAGTTGGCACACGCTAGGTCTGTTTGTTCGAGAGCTTTTGGCTCGTGCCTTGTATAGTTAGCGTGCGCCAGAGTTCAAGTTAGTGAAAGGTTGAAAAGCTTGCACATGCCACCCTTAGTTGGCGTATGCCAGAAGATACAAACAGACGACTGGTTATCCGGTTTTAGGTAGATTTGAAGTAGAGGCGAGCTTTTAAAGGATGGCTCGCACGAAGCGATCAGGAGGTGCAATCGGTTTATGTGCCATCTAGTGCTTGAACATTTGAAATAGAGTAAGGCTCTTTTACCTGCAAAGAATAAAGAACAGGATGTTTTGCGTTAAGTATATTCGTCTAGTTAGTGTCTTAGTTTCTATAAAAATCCCGATTGACATTTGCCTCATCATTCTCCGTCAAGCAAAATAGACTTTGAGAATTGAGTGACGTGACAAAAACTTTGTGAGACACTCGAGAGGAACATCAAAGAGTGCCTACAAGAGGAAGATGTAGAGATTTGAATTTTGCCCCAGGTGTGGAAAGTTAGAACATGACGGAGACTGTAGCAAGAATAGCACTAACTCGCAAATTGAGCATATTGTGCTACTACATTGCGACCCCATTAGGCTTAGAGCCAAAAAGGTTGCACAAAAAGGTAGTTTGTCATGGTATGCCATTCATGAGTTATGTGAATTGCGAAAGTCAAAGTTGCACCTATGACCCATGAGGATGGGGCATCTGGTTTTCAAGCTTTCCAGGAACGCAGCGTACATAAAAACCAAAAAAATTAGATTAGCATGTTTTATTTCTTATGTTTGTTATATTGGTTTTAGTGTTTATATCTTGTGTAAGTAGTTTTTGTGGTTCGTACATAGTTGGCACACGACCAATAGATATGGCGTACGCCATGTCATGTGAGTCCGGAAAAGTTGGTGCACGCCTATGCAACTGGCATGCGCTAGTGTTGGAAAATCGGAGGAGTTGGTGTACGTCAATGGACCTGGCGTACACCAGTTTCAGGTAGAATGATTTATAAAAGTCGCGGGTGTACGCCATTTTTCATAAAAAATCAAAACCAAATCCTTCCCACCTCCAAAAAGTTCAAAGTTGAACGAACCCAACCCTCCCAAACCATTTACCCATGTTACCTAACACCCGGAACACAATTTATAATGGTAGATGATGCAGGATCTAGATGGATTTGATGTGGAGATAAGAGAAAACATGCAAGAAAGCCTTCGCCTTCACTACCAGGTTCTCCAGTCCCAGACATCCATGACCGCTACGATGCTCTCTTTGCAATCTTTCACGATTGGGAGGGAGAGAGGTATCAAAGACTCAACTACCATACTACCTTGAGTCATTTCAATATTGTTTGGGATGACATGAAGAAATTAGGGGTTGATAGGAAATTATGGCTAGCCATTAGGTTGTTAGGTTGGGATTACTTTGCTAATAGGAGTATAATGGCTAGGCAGGAGCTAGTGTTAGAGTTCTATTGTACTCTGCAGGTTGTGGCAAACAAAAGTTCATTCACTGCGCATGTCTTTGATACAGATTTTGGCATGAATGAAACTAAGTTTAATGACCTCTTTAGCCTTAAGTCTGGAGTAGGGTCATTAGACTTCACACATACTAGTAAGGCCCAACGGGCTTGGCATGAGATTACGGGCTTTGAGAGATATGAGTCAGGGAGGGCACCGAATATGCTAATTAGGGAACCACACTTAGGCATCCTTCATCGCTTTATGACTCTGACCTTCAATGGTTAATGGGAAGAGTCTAAAGTCTTCCGATCTCAGCTCTACGCCATTGACTACCTACACCACGATATTCCATTTAGCACCTTTGCGATGGTCATTGACTGCTTTGCATGTTCTATTAGTGATAGGGAACTTAGGCATTTGTACTTGGGTCATATTATATCCTGCATTGCATGTCACCATTTCCTTGAGCAGTTTGTAGACTTTCAAGGATCATTTGTGGAATCGGTGCCACTTGACATCGACAAAACTCCACTATAGCAAGCTAATCGAGAAGACATTTGTAGACAGCAAGGAGATATGCGTCCATAAACTATGAGAGAGGCGCAAGGCAGTTGAGGATCGCCTTAGAGCAGCAGGGCAGATGCCAGCACAGGGACAGGAGGGTCCTAGTCAGGATCCAGATGAGTCAGGCCCCAGCCATCAGTACCAGGCCCAACATGATGAAGTAGGGCCAAGTTATCAATCAACTAACCCACAGGTAGACATGCAGTATTTACGTGACTAGTTTGCTATAATGTAGGTACAACTACAGGTTCACAGAGAGCAGCTTCGTGGATATGGTGTACAACTGCAGGACTATGCAATTAGCAATGTAGCTGGGTAGGACCGCTAGTACGACTATAATGCTCGTATGGAGGCTGAGCTTGTAGCTCAAAGAGAGGAGCAAAAGGCATTTTACGCCGAATAGAGAGCTTACATGGCGCGCTAGTAGGAGCATTACGAGCAGCAGTAGGCATACGCTAAGTAGATGCGCACCTCGACGGAGAACTTCTGTAGTGGCTTTACATTCCTACCACCTCCTCCTGCTTCAGATGATTGACAGGGAGCTCCTTTTTCCTTTCTACTTTTTATTTTCCTTGTTTATTTTCCTTGTTTGTTTACTTTTATATATTTTGATCTATTTTTGAGTTTGTGTGCTTGTAACTCATTTAATGTCGTATTGTGTTTCTACAAGGTGATCGTATTAGGCTTAAAGCTGAAAATGTCACAAGGAGGTAGATTACATGATATACCATTAGTGAGTTTGTTGTGATGCAGGTTTTGAGATAGTTTAGTCGTATCTTTGGTGATCTGGTACGGAAGTGTTCCCAATTAAGCTCTTTAGGGTTAAATTTCCCTGATGCTTCTTAATGTACTAGATCATCGGGATAAAACTGTCTCAACTTTATTTTACTTGTTTGATTAGGTCTTTATTAGTATCTTAGACACCTTGAGGACATTGTATCATTCAAGTGTGGGGGAGGGTTCCTTCTAGGAATCTTTCTTTTAGGTTGTTTAGTATGTTAGCATGTTTGGTTGTTGTGTTTAGGTTTAGACGGCATAAATTTTTCAAATTTTGACCCCCTTCAAAAATTTTCAACTTGTGTTAGAATTTTATCAAACTCTTAGTTAGGGATTTAATTTGAGCACAAAGCCTAGGAATTGGTAGAAATCTCGCACTCTATTGTTTAGACTAGTGGTTTTACTATGTAGACTAGACTAGAGGGTTGATGAGTGAACCTTGTGAGTATTTGAACTGAAGGAAGAGACATCCGTCTCTATATTTTTTATGAGGTGCATACTAAAGTCAGTTGATCAAGGTATCCTACTAGTACTTATCATAGTCTAGGTTGTATAGAAGTTAGTGATAGGACGAAGGCATTCTTTGACATTGAGCCAAGAGCCTTAGAGACAAAATCCCTTACATATCCATTGTTTTAACTATTTGGGCCGAGCCTTTTCTTGATTTTAGATGAGGAAGCCGACTACAAACCTTATATCATCCATCTTCCTTACCTTTGATCATCCGATTCGAAGACTTATAGGTTTACATGTGTATTGGGTTTAGTTGGTAGCTTTGGTTCAATTTAGGTTATGTTCGTTGAGATGTTGTAGTTATGGCCATGTGTAAGAAGCCGAGTTTTTGCCTAGAACTTGCTAAGTTTTTATAGTTTGTTGAAGTTTGTGAATGTATGTTATATTAAAAAAAGAAAAAGAAAAAGAAGCAAAAAAGAATGAAAAGTTAAATAAGACATGTTGTCTAGGCAAAACTTGTGCTTCTCGGTCTTAGGACATTAGGATACTTGGGGAGTGTGCTTTTAAATCTTATATTTGTGAGAATGTTAAGATTAGACAAGTGATAAGTTGCATTTGTGACATGTCCTCGGATTAGGTGATCTAGCTACCATCCATATGTTTTACCTCACCTTTACCTTAAGCCTCATTACAACCCAATGAAAAGACCCCCTAATCATTAGCAACCATTGCAACTTTTGGATAACGCTAAGTATGACATAGGATTCTTTGAGTATATTAACCTGTATGCGAGTGATAGGAAGTTGACTACATTGATTATATGAGTAAAACACTTTTCTATAATCGTGAGTTCAACTTTCTAGTATCTTTTACATAGAGTTAACACTTGTTTAAACAATTTAGTGTTGAGGTGTCTACTTCTTCATTGTGCTTTGCGTTTTAAATTATTGAACTAACTTAGTTTATGATTACATTTTGATATAAGCTGATGTTTTTTAGGGAAGTTATGTTTTGATCCATTCATGCCATGTCTTTACCTTGTTATGTGTTTGTTTGTTCTTCTTTGATTTTCTTTTAGGTTGTCCACATTTTGAGTTATGCTTGGGGACAAGCAAAGATTTAAGTGTAGGGGTGTGATGAGTGTTAGAAATACTCATTATTCATGTCTTTTTAGTAGGTTGTTCTTAGTATTTTAGGTTAATTTAGTTGCATTTTAGTTTTCGTAGTATTAGTTTTCGTTCATTGTGTGTTTATGTTGAGTTTATCATTTTTCATTGAGTTTGCTTGTTTTTAGGAGCATATTCGAGGAGAAGTGGAGGACGATCAAGTAGACACGCAAAGCCAAGGACAAGAGGGAAGATGTGAAGCCAAAGAATGTAATGCACGATCATCTAGTACATGCCAAGTAGTCGTTACTCGGACAACCATTCACTCAGATGACCAGATGCACTCGAAGATGGAAATTGCAAAGACCTGGCACACGCCAAGTGAAGCTAGCGCATGCCAGACCAGTCTGACAGAAATAAAAAGAATCTGAGTGTTGGACAAACAAATGGCAAAAGTTCCTAAGTCGGCTTATGGATTTTGTGAAGGAAAGGCGAACATGTTAGCTGACTTACTAGATATTTTAGTTACATATTTATCTGAGGATAAGTTAGCTTAGATATTTTGTTAACTATTTAACTTTCTAGCTTAGTTTATTAGATATTTTGCTAAGTGTAAGAAAGAGAGTTAGAAAGAGAAGTGTAAAAGTGATAAAACATTTCTCTCTCTCTCTTGGACGAGCTCGTGAAGGCAAGAAAGCTTGAAGAACTTTGCTAAGCTTTCTTATCTTTGCTCTTTCCATATGTAAATAAAGATGCATGTTGTTTATATAAGTATGTTTGAGTAGTTTGCTGTGAGTTTTTTGCCTTATTGCATTGTATGTAGCCACGGTTTAGAGGGGTTAATATGTGTAGGAACATGTTTTTATTAACAAGCTTATTGCCATGTTTTGACTTGTTTGATCACCAAGTTGTTGTACTTAGTCAAATCTTGAGACCGAAAGGAGATAGGTTTGATGGAAATGTTAGTTTGATGATTTGTTGCTTTGAAAGAAGAGAAATCTTCCTTAGTTACTGATTGTGCTTTGAGTGATATGCATAGTTGGTCTTTAACTGAGTTTAGTTGGTTGGTGGGGTCGAAAGAACATATCTAACCTTCTAAGCTTAGTTAATGATCAATTTAGATCTTTCTAGTGCAAAAATATAGATTGATTGCCTTTGAAACATTCGTACCATGTCACATTCTTCGTATACCCCCTAAATCACTTGGTTACATTGGCTTTTAAGAAACTTAGCTCACTTTTAGTTTTTTTTAGTTGTTGATAATCTGTTTTATAACTAAATCTATCTAAATGTTAGTTCTTGTTATCTTTATATTTGTGCTTTGCAGTTTAGATCACGAGTGTTCAACAACAAAACTTCATAATCTGATCCTAGTCAAGTAAGTAAACCTTAGAGTAGGCTAAAAACTCAGTCTCTGTGGATCAACAAACCTATACTTACTCATTGTTGCAATCTGCTACAATTTTGCTGATAACTTGGCGTACACCAGCCATAGTTGGCACATGCCAAGTCTCTTTGGTCGAGAGCTTTTGGCTCGCGCCTAGTGTAGTTGGCGCGTACCGGAGTTTAAGTTAGTGAAAAGTTGGCGCACGCCACCCTTAGTTGGTGCAAGCTAGGAAGTCCGAACAAACGATTGATCATCCAGTTTTAAGTAGATTTGAAGTAAAACTTTTAACGGAAGCATTAGCGAAACAAGCTTACTGGAAGTATGAGTTACCATAGCTCCTCCTTACATAGAACAAATCATGATATGCTTCATCCAATCTCTACTCATCCATCTCACTCAAGTGCCAAGAACAATGATCATGTAAATACAACACCCTCAGCTGTTTAGCCCAATTTTCGCACTATGCTTACCATATACGAGAGATGACCACTCAGTGGATAGGATCAACTTATGCTCATATATGTTGGGTAGTCAACTGCCTATCGCTCACAAGCATGCTCGGAATCTAACAATATTATACTTCACACTCGACACACTCTCAAGTAATGTGGGACTCGTAATCAAGAAGGACTTTCATAGGGTTATAACATGGCTAAGGGTAGGGGGAGGATAAATTATTGGGTAATGGCTAGACCACCCAATTTGAGGATTACATCAAAAATCTAACTCTCAGCTATACTAAACAACTCACCCTATGACGACTAAATACTCAGCCCAGCATTTCCTTATCCTAGAGGCCATTCACCCGGGGCAAATCACTTACTTTTTGGTGTGCCTTTTTCTTTCTTTTACTTTCTTTCTTTTGCACTTTTCACAAGATAAAAATTTTCTTTCTCTTTTTGCTTTTGTGCACATAATTGTTTTCTTTTGTTTTCCTTCACGCATGATGAGTGTGAAAAACACTCATTATTCGTATTCTTTTAGTAGGTTGTTCTTAGTATTTTAGGTTAATTTATTTGCATGTTAGTCGCCGTAGTATTAATTTTCGTTCATTGTGTGTTTTGTAGAGTTTATCATTTTTCATTGAGTTTGCTTATTTTTGGGAGCATATTTGTGGAGAAGTGAAGGACGATCAAGCGGACATGCAAAGGCAAAGATAAGAGTGAAGTCGCGAAGCCAAAGAGTACAAAAACACGGGTAGCTGGCACATGCCAAGGGACATGGTGCCCGTCAAAGAACCGTCACTCGAATGACCATGCATACAGACGCCCAAGCGCACATGGAGAAGGAGAAAATGCGAAGGCTGGCATACGCCAATGGCACCTGGTGTATGCCAGGAAGGGATAAGATTGACAGAATTTGCAAGCGGCTGAGTTGATGGTTGAACAAATTGGGGATAAAATATTTGGCCATTTAATGTTTGTGATGATTAGAAAACATAAATGGCAGAGATTTTAGATATTTTCTTAGGATATTTTGTTTGTTAACTATTAAACTTACTTTTTAATTGTGTCTTTAGTTATATATAAGTAGAAAATATCTAAGTATTAGTCATATATTAGTTTAGACAAAAAGTTAGAGAAAGAGACTAGATATTTTCCTCTGTATGGATGTGGGATTGAAGGCAAGAAAGCTTAAAGATCTTGGCTAAGCTTTCTTACCTTTACTTTTTCTTTATGTTAATAAATATGTATGTTGTTTATATAATAATGTATGAGTAGTTGATTCTGTGAGTTTTGTGCCTTTAGACCTTGCATGTAGCCACGGTTTTGAGGGTTGAAATGGTTAGGAATGTGTTCTTACTATCATGCTTCATACCATGCTTAGACTTGCTTGATCATTAAGCCTTTGTGCTTAGTCAAAATTTGAGATCGAAAGGAGATAATTAATGGAAAGGTTAGTTGATGATTGGTACTCTTGCTAGGAGAGAAATCTGATTCTGCTTCCAATGGAAATTTTCTGAGAAAGGAAAGGGGTGAATTCCACCATATTCTGGAAAAGCTGGCAGCAACTGTTACGACCCTCGTTAATTTCGTCATGATCGTGACCGCTAGGTCCAATCATTGGTTGTGTTTGTGTCGATCGGTTTTAAAACTGTTTGGTTAAATTTGTCGTCCTTTGGAGGATTTGGCATAACTTTGTTGTGTGAACTCCGATTTGGATGATTCCAAGTCGGATAAGTTTGTAACACGTTAGTCTACAACTATCGTGTTTTGAGTTTTGTGATCTGGACCCTTCATCTTTGAGCTACGAGCTAATTTTGGTGGGGTTCATGAATGGTAGGCTTTGTTCATCGACTTTTGGTAGAAAAATCATAACTTCCTCATACGAACTCCAAATCAAGCAATTCCAAAACAAGTAGAACTGTAAGACCTAGATCTACAACTTTGCTGATTTGAGTTTTGTGAAATTCGGAAGCCGGGGGTACAGAATGGATACCCAGCGGACGATGGAGGTCAGCGTATGCTGGGCTACCCGAAATTCGAAAACTCAGGGTACAGATGGGATACCCAACGGACGCTGGGGAGCCAGCGTATGTTGGGCCACCTGAGAAATGACATTTATGGACCTTTTTACCCTTCCACTTGGTAAAACCTACATGAACCTCCTTCCAAAAATAGAAAGGACCATCCATTTTCATTCCACTCAAAATATCTAGCTTTGGAGGAAAGGATAAGGGAGAAAAAGAAGAGAAGAGGAGAAAAGGAAGAAGATCTTGGATTTGAAGTTTGGTAAGTGAGATTTAGATTAAAGTTTATTAGAAATTAGTTTAGATCTTTTGATTACCTTTAAGTTGATGTTAAGTTTGATGATTTTGGAGAACTTTTGGCTTGACCTAGGTGAAGAGCATGTTGGGTTTTTGAGGTTTGGATGATGATATGAAGGGTTATGATGATCTTAGATGATGATCTATGATTGAAATGTTGATTGAGGGTTTTTATGTCTATTTTGGAAAACCTTAGGTTAAACCCTTATTTAAGAGTGTATAAGGATGTTTGGGGTTGGTTTGATGATTTGAGGAGGTTTGATGATAAGTTAAACTTGGTGTTGGATTAGAAGACTATTATGCCTATTATAAAGACTTTGTGAGAGAATCCATATTTAGGAACTTAGGAGTGATTTTTCCCCTTTGTTTATGTTTGTGAGAATGATGATTGATAGAGAATTATTCTTTTGTTTGTTGTTCGATATTTGGGAACCGAGAATTTGAGGGATGTAATTATACGTTTGAATCATTGTCCATATGACACTAAATGCCTTCATGATAATTCGCCGATTGCGATTATGTGTCAAATTATGATATGGGTGAATATGTTTAGATTCTTGTTATGCATCCTTTGATATTTTCTTAGATTGTGAATAAAGTTGGCAATTGTGTGTTAGTTGTGATGTGTGACTCTTATGGTCATTTGACATTTGCATGGAATATATGCAAGTTGGTAACTAAGAGTGATTATGTGATATGTGAGATTTTGATATGAGATTACGTACGTGACTAACTAGTCTTAGTACGTATATTTGTGATAAGTTCTTTTTATGAGATAAGAAATATGAAAAACCTACGAGTGATATGTTAGTTGGTTAGGTGTTGATTGGTTGAGCATTAGTTGGATAGGGAAGCCTTCGGTCTGCAATGCCAGTCTTGGGTCGGGACATCTATAAGCTTAACTGATGGAATTATTTAGTTGGTTAAGTTTAGTTGGTTATGACATTTGTTCCGGAATCATTATGTTAGTTGGCTAAGAGCCGAATGACTACTATATTAGTTGGTTAGGAGATCTGTGTTCACTTGAGGGGGGGTGACACGATCTAGACTTATTGAAGTCTATCTGTTTGTGTGACCTTCGGCTATTCAAGAGCGTATCTGTGCTCATTTTGCTGTGTGAAATGTAATTTCATCCTTGTCAAAAATTTGAATATGTGTGATATGCTATGCAAATTTGTGAGGATTCGATTGTGAGTGTGTATGAGGTACGATGTTTATGATTTGTGATATTTACGCTTCTGCGATCTGATTCGTTTGTATGTGTGAGGCTAGTTGGGTCGTAGCTATTCACGAAATGTGAGCGTGACCCAGCGCCGATCAGCGACCTAGTTTTGGGTCGTGACAAAGTTGGTATCAGAGCCATAAAGTTATCTGAGTTTTGAGTTATCAGATATAGGTTTGTATGAGCTCTAAATTTATCGGAGTTATAGGTTTGTATGAGCTCTAAATTTATCGGAGTCATCATAAAGGTACTTTTGACCATGATTAGTTCACAAGGCTTTTATCTTTCTATCCTTCTGATTCTCAACAAAACTCATATATATCATAAAGCATTTTAATGCTTTTGACTTGTGAAAAATCAGGTATATCAGATTATATCTCAAATAGTCATCAGTGAAGGTCATGAAATAATATGAACCATGCATTTCTCTCACATTCATTGGACCTTAACTGTCAAAATGGACTAATTATATCACAAATTTGGCTCTAGTCCCAGTGCAAAAGGTTGGTGATATGCATCTAGGTAATATGGATTTCTTTATATTTTCTAGTAGTCCTGCCTTAGCTAGACAATGTAAGCGATCTTAACCAATATGGCCTAGTCTAGAATGCCATAGTTTTATATCATCTTCTGATGAGTTTTACACCATGACTAAGGAAAAACTTGCACAAGGATTAATATCCATAATAAAGAAATCTTTCATACGACAAACAAGAACCTAAAGACATTAAGGATGAAAATGAGATCAAGTTCTTTCAAATGTCTAGAGTAAATAACACGCCATGCAAAAGGAGAGCACGTCTACTACGAAGGTGCAATCTACAAATTCTCAAGTTTTTGATATGAATTCTAGGGAATTTGCACCAACTCGAACCATCTACTCTAGTATGATGTTTGATCTTGACCTGTCGCTTTGTGCATTGCACTGAACCTTAGTGTTGGTTAACTTTAACATATAGCAATGGTGAGAATATGAACCTTGATCTTTGAATGAATACGCCATAAACGGAGATGGAAATTCTGTTTGATAAGAATAAACATCCTAGTTAAGTAATCCAGCCTACAAGAACAAACCAGAGTATCAGAACTCACGAATTTCTTATGCAAAAAGTTGTAGTTCATTTTATTGCTAGGAGTCTCTTTATATAGGCTCAAAAGTACAAAGAATTCCTAAGCCAAAATAGAACTCCTAAAGAAGAATCAATTCTGGCCGAACTAAAGAACTAAACAAGAAATAAATCTAAGTCTAAAAGCATGTGTCTTAATCCTAAACAAGCCAAAAGTTGCTAGAATATAATTTCCTAATCAAAATGATTGGCTTTACTAAATAGCTTAAAGTAGAATCTAAAAAATTACATGCTTCCAAAATAGGTTGGTGCACGTACAAAATAGGTTGATGCATATCCAAAATAGGTTGATCTCCATGCGTGTGTGCATGCTTCCAGAATAATGCAAGCTTGCTAAGCTTCCAAATTAGCTTCAATGACATGCATGAACTTTTCATGGGCTTCTTAGATGTCCATGGGCTTGCATGAATTATTTGGAGCCTAAATTTCTTGAATTAATCCATTGAACTCAGCTTGAAACTTCTTACTGATCAGATTCATATCAATCTTTCATATCAATGGATAAGTTGTTATCAACAAAAAAAGTTTTTGCTAAGAATTTGACCAGATTATCAAAGTGAGTATTGTTATCTTCATCTATTTCTAACTTGCTATTAAGGAACAGATGATAACCTAAATATGTTACTCATTGCTAAAAATTTGACCTACCTCAACCAGTTCAGTGATCATGTTTGACATGATTCTCAAGTATTTCCTCATGAAAATGTCCAGATGCTTTTTGAAAGTATCAAACCTTATGGTCAAAGCACGAAGCTTTGACACTGAAAGCTTTTCAAACTTTTTCTTGAGAGCATCCCATAACTCTTTTGCGTTATCATATACACAAAATTTTCAGGTGATGACATCCATCATCGAACTCAACAATAGCAACCAAGCAATATAGTTCTTTTTCTTCCAAATCATATAAGCTTCTTTATCACGCCTATGTTGTATAGTCGAGCCTTCATTAGGCTCTATCATAATAACATGAATATGCTCTAGAACCTCTTATTCTTTAAGCACATACTGGATTTTCATGCTCCTATTAACATAGTTATCTCCGTTGAGTTTTAACTCACGGTTCAACTTAGCTATTATTATTCTAGAGGCGACTAACAAATCTATAGGAAAATTTTATAGGAAAAGAACTTTTTAGTACCCTGTGGTATGCTCAAATATTACTTTAGTACCTTGTGGTTAAGAACTCTTAATTCGGGCCATACCTCACCGATTTTCCATCACTTTGGTCCCAAAATTACGATACTACCCCTCCCTCAATCAGAACCTAACCAAACCCAACTCAACCCGACCGAACCCACATCCATTTCAACCCAATAGGGCATAGAAAATAGAATATAACTTGGATTGAGCTGAAAGTATTTTTTTATTTTCGATGTGCTGATTGAGTTTGGTTTGGTTAGGTTCTGATTGAGGGAGGGGCAGTATCATAATTTTGGGACAAAAGTGATGGAAAATTGGTGAGGTATGACTCGAATGAAAAGTTCTTTACCACAGGGTACTAAAGTGATGTTTGGCCAAACCACAGGGTACTAATGGAGTACTTTCCCAAAATTTTAATATAAGAACACATTAAAAATTTGATTTAGCAATATGAGTTAATGTATTAAGCACTCATAACTTTTAACAATACAAAGTCCTTGCTTAAACTTAAAATTGAAGTAGGTCACGGGCATACTTTCTCTTACCATTTAAGTATTAATATCTTACATTTAATTTTTTAAAGTTCATCGATAGTAAACTCAAGTGGAAATGACTAAACAAATTCATTTATTTAATTACACTAGGACACTTGCATTTGTACATTTTGAGTTTATACACACATGTACAAAAACTCACATAAGGTCACACTACCTATAGTACAAAATTTCCCCAAAAACAACATATGTATATAGAGATACTTAAACATAACAACTAATCACACTAGAATTGGGTGTCCTAGTAATTTGGTGGAAGGATCCAAATTCATTTTTGAATCTGAATCTAAAGTTCATCTAAAGGGTATTGTCAGAGAGCATGATCCGAATGGAGTACCCAGGTTCACCATAGGAACCGGGATAGTTCCCAGGATCCAGATGATCAAGAGCAGAGAAAAACTATAAAAGTATTCCATTGCTAAGTAACGGTTTAGAATTAGGCCACTTCGCAGCTCAAAGATAGCAGGTGGGATTATCTCTCTGAGGAGACCTTTCTACTAGAGGTATCCAATCAACCCAAAAAGAGCATCTTTGTGGGTATTGATTTCTGGCTCAGAAAAGACACACATATCTTCTCTTATTTTCATCGTGGTTAGAAGGTCTCAAAACATAAAGGGCTAGTCCTCTCCATAGTTGTAACCTTCTACCCAAATGCTATCTTGCATTTCATGATGAATAGTCTCGATATGCTCTACTATGACGTACATATCATCTTTTGGCACTTGCGATGGCAAACGTTGCTTCAATACTATTTGTCAAAGTTCGGTTGCACAAAAGTTCAAATACCTTCTACCAGTAGTCATCGTGTATAGCAATAATTGCAAGATGATTTTGAGTTAAATCACAAATTCCTCAAAATAAGATTGAAAAACACATTTTTCAACATTTTGTTGAACATTCTCTAGACCTAATCATGTGATTCTAGTTAAGTTCAACATATTTCGAAACTTATTTCAAAATATATTTAGGTTTATAAAAAATAACCATATTTTAAATAGACCTAATTTGAAAAAATTAATCTCTACTTTGAATATTAATTGAATAATACATAATTTTCCAATTACATCCAAAAAAATCCCTTTCAATTTCGAAAAAATAAATCTAAAAAATCAGGATGAATTAGACAAAAACCGGGTCTATTGGACCAATTTTTTATTCGAATCAAACTGTGGTTATAAATTTTGCAGGAAAAAATTGCAAAATTATGATATTGCCTCTTGTAGATTTCCCCGCAAAGAAAAAAAGGGAGCCGCACCACCATTTACGACTGCGGGTAAATGGTGACGAGTCAGCAACCTCCGTCGGTCAGATTCAACTCGTTGTTGCCTTTCGGTCACAACCATACCCGATGTTAAGGCCATCGTGACTCAGTTCGCCTTCGTCATTGTCTTCTTCCTTCTACTGCTTTCGAACTTCCAATTCGACAAAATCGAGTTTCTAGCAACAAAATTTGGTGAAAACTCTACGACACGTTGTTAGGGAGTCACCGGTGGTCATTTCAAGTAGATGCTCTGATACCATGCTCTGATACCAATTGTTGGTTTTGATGTGTAATTACGAGTAATTATATATTAAACCCGTTTAATTAACAAACTAATTAATTAATTTAATGGTACTTACTTGACGAAGCGTGTGGGCCCACAGGTTTGGATTGTCTTTCTTGAAGTGCTGGTCGAATTGCGGTCACGTTATATCGGACACGTAATTTCATTTTCACAAATTTTCCTTAATTGAAAATCTAATTAAAATGTTAAAACTAATCTGAAATTTTCTTTTCTGAGTGGGTTTCATTCAGATTTCTGCTTGTATAGGGAAACCTGACCGCTGACGCGGCACCACGTGCAACAACAACATAAGCAATTGCAGATATTAACAACATTCTTAATACGTATCAAATCACTTCTCCGAACAAATGAAACATACACCTTAAAGCTCACACTGGAAGATAAAGGAACAGTCACCTTGTAACGAGCTGATGGGAGCGAACCTGTGCTGCTGCCCATTCACCATATGCTAACTCTGAAAACCAAGTGGAAGAATCCATCTAAATGTCCAATACATTTTCGTTTTTGGCATAATTTCATTACCTCAAGTAATTTAATATTAAGATTTAAGATAGAAAAAAAGTGGTTAAACTTTCCACCGGGAAAACAGTGATCAAAGGACAACTCAAATCTAAATCTTGGAGTCGGGCGAAACAATATCATCTGGTTTATGTTATAATTTTAAGTTAAAAGCTACTCACATGACATTTTTAAGCTCCAGATGTTATTGCATACACATCATCCTCTACTCCTTACCAAAATGCCATACAGAATGGTACCAGTTCCAGCTCCAAAATACTCTAGAATACTCCAGCTTAAATAATAGCAGTTCCCAAGCAGCAGAAACTACAGATTCCGTCAACTCAAAACTCTGCTACTACCCCACGTCCTAGTCGTAAATTCTCCACACACGTACAACTGGCCGAGAAATTCAACTTCTAATCATCACCAGCAACAAATCACCCAAAATAACAGTTATATTTTAGCCAAATAAATCAGCAAACAGCTGGCATGCTCCATAATATCTACCTGGTGGGAGATAAGGAGGAGAGAAGATCTGGAAGTTGGAACGGGGTTCAGTCCTCCGCAATAAGGGGAGCGGAGGTGGAGGATCCGGCACCGGCGCCGATCACTTTGGCGAGTGAGTAACGTGGGAGAAGTCTGTATCGATTAGTTTCGGGGAGCCTTTAGTCAATTTTTTTTTTTTTTGTACTATGAAGTGATAATAGTTTTAAGGGGAAAAATTACATAGGCACCTTGTAGTTTCACATTTTCATAACAGCCAGCTGTGAAGCTTCAAATTGGTAAGTAATTTTTGAATTTTTTTTTTGGCAAGTTTAAGGTACTTGTATGCCCTACGATCTTCAAACATCACCACGTTCTTTACATGACGTGGTATAAACATGACTGCTCAGTGGGATTAGTTGATAATGAAGTAAAATTTCGTAAATTTTAGAATCATCCCTAAATGTTTATTATTTAAAAAAAAACTCAAATAAACTTGACTACTCACTGGCTCTCCTCTTCTTCCATCTTCTCTTCCTAAGAAAATTCTAAAGAGGTCCTTCCCCTCTTCTTGTTAATCCTCTCTTCCTCCTCATGCCTAAGAAAATTTTTGAAAATTACAAGTACTAAACAACCAATTTGAAACTATAGAACACTATAATAATAACTCAACTCAGTTAGTCATCTTGAGTATACAGAATACTCAAGTGTAGGGATAGAGAGATTTAACACTTGATATATAATGGCTCAACTCAGTCATCTTGAGTATACATACATTCTCCAACAGTGCTCTTGTTTTTTATTATCCTTAATAAAAACACAAAACTATACCACATGTTAGATTCACTTGCAAACCTACAAATTTTAACAGGTTCACTTACAAAGCTTAACCACTAGCTTCACGGACTTTGGCTAATCACTATTAATTTTACCATGTTGACTAGTAACATTCTCAATACACTACTTTTCACTAGCTCGCCACTATATTTCTTTACATTTACAAGATCTTTAGAAATTTTAATATTTATTATTGCTCTTACAAATGCACTTTTCTCTCCTGAATATAGGAATTTAACTCTTATTGAATTTCTGCTATGAATTGATTATGTTCTTTTTATCTCAATTGGTACACCTTTGTCTTTGGCTTGTTCTTCTATTTATAGGGTCTTCTTTGATTATAGCCATTGGACCTTACTCTCCAATCAAGTCTCCCAACTTTCCCTTCAAGTCAGAAGTAGTTGTTGGTTCTTGCTCTCCAAGTAAACCTTCAATCTTTCTCACCAAATTATAAGTAGTCATTGGAGGAGAAATCTTCTTAGTTAGAAAATACAGTATTTTTTAATGTTTGACTTGAGTTGACTTTCACTTGTGAATGATTCATAAAAGTTCTTCGTTGGCTCCAGACACCGGAAGATAAGTTTATGACTTTCTATTAAAATAACTTGGTTTCAAAGAAAATGTTATTTACTTAGCTTGTAAGTTAAGCTCATGTAGCTTATGAACGATTTCTTGATATACTCATTTATTTATTTGATCATTGTTGGAATTATTAGTGAATGAACTAAGGAGGTCCAAAAGCCCAAAGCCAAGTGTTAAGTTAAGGGAAGTGAGAATGTAGTGTACCATATTGGTTAGTACAAGAGAACTTTCCTTGTTTATAAAGAGTTTCAAATCTTGGCTACCAAATAAGTTGACTACTACCACAGTTGACTTTCTGTTGACTTTTTGTTGACTTTCTATTGACTGCGAGGACGGTGCGTAGCACCGTCTGAGCACGAACACAGGTGCAAGGGCGAGACCAAGACTGGGGCCAGGCTCAAGGCCGAGAGCTGGTGCTTGGGTGCATTTAGGTGTACTTAGCACTTTGCACATCGCCTTTTGGAAATTTCTGGAGATGTCTGGAATCTAGACGACGAGATACGAGGGCCAACGGCTAGTCAACCAGTAGGTTTCACATGACAGACTAGATCAGGACCTGGCTGTGCATTAAAAAGGTGCAACGGGCCTTAGAAGCTTCCAAAAACTACAAGGCGATGGGACGCATCTAAAAATCCTCAGAAAGGATAAGGATGAGATATCCAGATAGCCCTCTGAAGAGGCACGAAGGGGCTATTAGATCCTAGAAAGGGAAAACAAAAGGACACGAGTGTCTTACTGATAGCTAACCAAGGGACATCTAGACACTTCTGGATAAGGACAGAAGTGGTGTCCCCTCAGATTGGGCAGCCTCTGCAGCCTATAAATAGGCATGTTCCCCCTTTCATTTCCTTCAGCCCAGCAACAGTTGCTCTTCTCTTACATTATTGTCTTCTCCTTTTCCCTCGTTCTATCATATAGAAATTCGAGTCTAAAAATTTTGGGTATATAAAAGTTCGTCCAAAAGTTTTGAGAGTTGTGTGCAACGATCTTGGAAATGCCCGAACAGTCGTATCTTGGGGATAATTGCCATAGCCTATACGTACTGAAATATATGGGGCAATCTCGTCTTACAAAGAAAGTGTCCAACACTTGCCTCGACTGTGCTAGATCCTAATCAAGTACACCGATATCTGACGACCCAACAATCGTAAGACGAGATTTTGTGTACTCGAAGATAGTATCAATAAGCAACATACCATTGACTATAGACCTGTGAACTATCCACACCAAAAGGCCAACGAAGTTCAATAGCATCGAGTTTAAGAGGTGGCAGCAGAAGATGATGTTCTATCTAACCACGCTCAACTTAGTTCACATCCTGAAAGAGAATGTACCAAAGATCACAGAAAAAGAGACAGATCAATAGAAGATTAGTGCTCTCGACGCATGGAGTCATAGTAACTTCTTGTGCCATAACTACATCTTGAATGGACTAGATGACACGCTCTACAATATCTACGTGGTATACAAGACCGCTAAAGAGCTGTGGAGTTCACTTGAGAAGAAGTATAAGACAGAGGATGCTAGGACGAAGTATTTCATCATCGGGCGGTGAATAAGTGCAAGAGTTACAGCTGATCCTTCATGAGATCCAAGCTGAAAGGATGCAACTCAGCGAGTCCTTCCAAGTGGCTGTGATGATCGAGAAGCCTCCCCCACTCTGGAAGGAATTCAAGAGCTATCTCAAGCATAAGAGAAAGGACATGAGCCTAGAAGACCTGATCGTGAGGCTTTGGATTGAGGAAGATAATCGAAAGTCCAAAATCAAGTAAGGCAAGGCTACCTCTGAGACCATTGTACACCTCGCTGAAGGAAAAAGTGGCAAGAAGATGAAGAAGTCTGGGGATAAGCAGGAGAAGTAAGAGTCTAAGAAGAATAAGAATAAGAAGATCAAGGGCACTTGCTACAACTGTAGGAAACCCGGCCACATGGCTAAAGATTTTTGCCTGTCTAAGAAAGATGATCAAGAAAAGCCCAACCTAACTGAAGACATGTCTAAGATGGATCTGTCAACAGTGGTGTTCGAGGCCAACTTGATGGATAATCTGAGAGAGTGGTTTGTAGACATGAGCTACTCACCATATCTACTCAGACAAGGAGTTATTCTCATACTACATCCCGATCAATGGTTGAAGCTGTTCATAGGAAACTTTGCAACGTCCAACATCGTTGAACAAGGCAAGTTGACCCTCAATGATGTGTTGCATGTCCCGAACATCTGCAAGAACTTAGTTTCTGGCTCTCTGTTAAGCAAAGCCGATCTTAAGCTTATATTTGAGGTAGATAAATTTGTACTGACCAAAGTAGGTCAATTTATAGGCAAGGGTTACCTAGAAAAGAGGCTCTTTAAGATAAATATAATTGTACACTGCGAGTTTAACTTTGACGGTCGTAATATAATAAAAGTTTATTTTTACTTGGGCGAGTGTTCTAATTTATGGCATGGTAGATTGACACGTAAATTTAAACCCGCTAAGAAAGTTAGTAAGTTTAAATTTATTACTGAATCTAGAGTTCAACTCTTCTGATAAGTGTGAGGTATGTGTGGAGGCTAAAATGGCCAAAGCACCTTTCCATTCGGTGGAAAGAAGTACCGCGCCTTTAGAGTTAATTCATATGAACACTTGCGATATGAAATACGTGCAAACTAAAGGCAGGAAGAAATAATTTATCATATTTATCGATGATCGCACGAGATACTATTACATATATCTTCTAAAAGGCAAAGACGAAGCTTTTGAGGCCTTTAAGAGGTATAAGAATGAGGTTGAAAATTAACTTAGCGTAAAAATCAAAACGATCTGAAGTGATCAAGGAGGAGAGTATGTAGCCCTGTTTGAGGAACTTTGCCGAGAACACAGTATTATAAATCAGACGACTGCTCCATACTTACCTTAGTAGAATAGCGTAGCTGAACGCAAAAATTGAACTCTTAAGGAGATGATGAATGCTATATTGATTAGCTCGAGCTTACCCCAGAACATGTGGGGGGAAGCTGTGCTCTCAGCTAACCACATTCTAAACAAGTTACCACACAAGAAAAGGGACAAAATCCTATACGAGCTATAGAAAGGAATAAAGCCTTCTTACGATTACTTTAAAGTGTGGAAGTGCGTGCAAATTATTGGGAGCTTGATGTATTTAATAAATTATACTCGTCCTGATATTGCGTACTTAGTTAGCAAGCTTAGTAGATTCACAAATAATCCAGGAAAGGATCACTAGCTAGCTCTGGAAAGGGTTTTACGGTATTTAAAGCATACCATAAACCATGGCATACACTATACTAAATATCCAGCTGTATTAGAAGGATACAGTGATGCAAACTGGATATCGGACACGAAGGACTCCAAATCTACGAGTGGATACGTATTTACCATAGGAGGAGGAGCTGTGTCTTGAAAGTCCTCTAAACAAATGTGCATAGCTCGATCCATAATGAAGTTAGAGTTTATAGCACTAGACAAAACTGGGGAAGAAGCTGAATGGCTCAAAAACTTCCTAGAGGATATTCTATGCTAGGAAAAACTGGTGTCTTTTGTATTGATATATTGTGATAGCATGTTTGCAATTGGGAGAGCACAAAGTACAATGTATAATGGTAAGTCTCGACATATCTATTGGTGACATAATACCATTAGGCAGTTAATCTTAAGCAGGGTGATCACTATTAACTATGTAAAGTCTAAGGATAACATAGCTGATCCTTTTATGAAAGAAATCAATCGAGATCAAATATACAATATAGTAAGGGGAATGGGATTAAAGTCCATACACTAAAGGACGTCCATAGCGGTAACTCAACCATGATGAGTGGAGATCCCACAAACTTGGTTCAATGAGACAACTAAGTTATGGAGGGTTCAGCTAATCACCTGGAACCTATCTCATTCTCAGAAGCTGCTTAGGTATCAGCCTGCAGAAGTGTGGCGAGGTTAAGCATTACGCTTTTAATGATTCATATACCTTGTTGAAGGTGGAGTATGGCAGGATACTTTTGATAGGAGATCACCTATGTAAGTATAAAGTGAGGCTGCTTCAAATAAGAAAAATACTTATGAATCCAAGATATGGTCCATGGCCAAAAAGGACATAATGTGAGAACCTAAATATACTAGGGTTATTATTGTGTAAATGTTATTGTCTTGGTTTACGCAAAAAGCTGATGGTTCAAGACATCGCGTTTACCGAGTAGCGAGTAAATCTAATAATATCTTACTAGAGAAGGTTCAAAGCCATAAGCTACTTGTCTCGATGCAATAATAACACGTTGGAATTTTCAATTAGAGTCTACATGTATTGGTCATCATTCATGTGGAGGATTGTTGGAATTATTAGTGAATGAGCCCAAAGAGGTCCAAAAGCCAAAGCTAAGTGTTAAGTTAAGGGAAGTGAGAATGTGGTGTACTACATTGGTTAGTGCAAGAGAAATTTCTTTGTTTATAAGAAGTTTCAAATCTTGGCTACCAAATGAGGTTACTACTACCATAGTTGACTTTTTGTTGACTTTTTATTGACTGCGAGGACGGTGCGTAGCACTGTCTAAGCACAAGCACGGGTGCAGGTGCAGGCACGAGCGTGGGACAAGGACCCGGGTTGGGCACGGGCTCGAAGTCAGGAGTGGGTGCTTGGATACATTGAGGTGTACTTAGCACTTCGCATGTCACGAGGAGCCTGAGGAGCTTTAAGTCTTTTAGAAATTTCTGGAAACATCTGAAATCCAAATGATGAGATGCGAGGGCCAATTGCTAGCCAACCAGCGGGTGACACATGGCAGACCAGATCAGGACCTGGCTGTGCATCGAAGAGGTGCGACGGGTCTCAGAAGCTTCCAGAAACTCTAAGGCAATGGGATGACAATCCTCAGAAGGATGAGGATGAGGCATCCAGATAGCTCTCCGAAGAGACACAAAGGGGCTGTTGGATCTTATCCAGAAAAGAAAACCAAAGGGACGCGAGTGTCCTGCTGACAGCCAACCAAGGGACATCCAGACACTTCTGGATAAGGACAGAAGTGGTGTCCTCTCAGATTGGGCAGCCCCTGTAGCCTATAAATAGGCATGTTCCCCCTTTCATTTCCTTCATCTCAACAATAGTTGCTCTTCTCTTGCATTGTTGTCTTCTCCTCTTCCCCCGTTCTATCACATAGAAATTCAAGTCTAAAAGTTCTGGGTATATAAGGGTTCGCCTGAAAGTTTCGAGAGTCGTGTGCAACGATCTTGGAAACGTCCGAACAGTCATTGTATCTTGGGGACGATTGCCATAACCCGCACGCACTGAAATATACTGGGCAATCTTGTCTTACGGAGAAAGTGTCCAACACTTACCTTGACTGTGCCCAATCCTAATCAAGTACACGATATCCGACGACCCAACAATCATGACTAGTATTTTATAGTATTTAAGGATAACTAAATGTTTGATCATTATACTACTATATACTTATCCTTATCCAATCATATTTAATCAAATTTTGATATACACTTAATTAAATTACTAAGACGTTTTCAACAATTTAATCCAAATTAATATAACTTGATTTGCTCTGTATCCAAGCATCGCGTGCTCAGTCTATCATGGACAACTCGATGGAAGCTAATCCATATGCAATTGGAGTTTCACCGCCAAGTAATGTAAGAAAGCGAGATGCCACTTAACACTCAATGCGTACACTTGAAGTGATGATTGATAGAACTAGGTTTTCCATGAATAAAAAGACGAAGGAGGTCCACCGGCTACTCAAAATTCGCGGTGAAGGACCCCAACATGAAACGAATTACGGAAATGTCGATATTTTATTTATTCAAATTAATCTAAATTTGAATTAGGCCAACTATAATAAAATATAGGATAAATTACATCTGGCCCCTTCTACTTTAAACAAATAGACGATTTCCCCCCTCTATTTCGCAAACTAATTAAAAACCCCTCTTAGTTTGGACAAATTATACGATTTCCTCCTCTTGCCGGAACCGGAGCATTTTTCCGGCGACGAGGTACGGGAAATGACAAAAATACCCTTCTATTTAAAAAACAAAAAATACATTCTTCTTCCTCCTCTTCCCATTTCATCTTCTTCAACCTTCCCACCCTAAGAACACTAACTCAAAGTCAAACATAAACAAAAGAACAAGCCAAACAACAGCAACAAAACTCAATATCCGATAAAAAAAAAAGCACCCACATTAAATCAAACAAAAAGCACCCATTTCTAATCTCATGAACTTTACGAAACCCTAAAGCCTTGATGCCAGTAATATTCATCCAGCTTCGAAATAGCATCTGGATAATCCCAGAAATATTCAGCCAACACATAATAATCACACTTTAGAAACATGAAACCATAACCCGAAAACAAAGACAAAAATTTTGCTTTCATTAATTACAAACTATTCAATTTCAATATTGCCGTGAATACAAAGACATTGAATATACTAATCAAAGATAAAGGACCGTGAATTCTTCACGGGAAAGAAACAGACGAAACACTTCCTAACATCATCTTTTTACAAGAAACAAGGGGAAACCATTCAAGTCCAAGACGGCACCGTCTGTCCCCCACCTAGCTGCCAAGGGCTTGTACGAGATGAAGACCAGCGCGACCCTACGTTCCCCAGTTCCAGCCGAATCGCCCACCTTGAACGCACGTCTCTATTAAAGGAGAAGCCCTCAATTCTCACGAGCACGATGCCGCCGTCTCGCCTCTAGTACTCCATAGGTCAAGCTGAAGGACTCCGACCATCTTCCACCGGGCTGCCTTCGCCACGATCATCACCGCTTCTGATAGTGGTTATTTGGTATGATTTTACCATTTTCTTTAATTAGGGTTTGTAGTGAATTGGGAATTTCGTGTGATGACTATTATGTATTTTACAGAAGGTGGACCGATTGCAACTGTAGAGGGGAAATTAATGATAGAATTGAATGGGTGTTTAATTGTTTTTGCAGATGGGAAATCACTTTAGGTAATTGATTGTTTCATTTTGCAGAGGGGAAGGAGGGAGGGAGAGGATGGAGGAAGAGAAGGAGGAGAGAGAAAGTTGTTTTTTTGTTTTTTATAGAAGGGTATTTTTGTCTTTTCCCGTACTTCCTTGCCGGAGATTTGCTCCAGTTCCGGCAAGAGGGGGTAAATCGTATAATTTCGTCAAACTAAGAGAAGTTTTTAATCGGTTTGCGAAGTAGAGGGGGGAAATCGTCTATTTGTTTAAAGTAGAGGGGGCTAGATGTAATTTACCCTAAAATATAAATCACAAAATTTCCATGACAAACTTAAACACAATTTTATTCAAAAATCCTTTTGTTAATATATAACAACTCATCTTTAGGTAACCTACGCTATGGTCCCGATGGAGTTTATGAGTTTATTACTTGATGATACTATATATACTTGATGATATACTTGTTGAGATTGTGATGTTATTAGTTGAAAGAGTTATGAGTTTGTTTATAACTATTGTAAATCCACTGACCAACGGAAAGGATATATTGAGATCTATTGCTAATTATAAGGGTTTAATGCAAATATTTTAGATTTTTGTTTCCTCCGCTAGTTATCAAACATCTAAAAAAAACAAAGCGGAGAGAATCAGACAACAATTTTATCTTGTCGAAATTATCTACAGCTATAGAATTCTACCAGGTAAAACTACATAAACGGAAAAAATTTATCTACTTGAAATTAGAACAATCTAATGCTTGTTGATTTAACCACTTAGTTCTAGTCCAACAACAATTATAAGTATGCTTACAATTTAGTATGGAAACATGTGTTATGGGGTTTCTCTACGGAAGCACCATACTCATAAGCTATGTAAGATTCCATAATGTATTTCAAGATATGCTCAGTTAATCTTGGTAGTTCCAACTTTATTATTTATTGTCAAAGCTCATGTAGTAACGCCAAAAAGGTATTGTAAAATTTAAATATGTTAAGGTTCAAAGTTGATATGTATATCTTCAAGTTGTATATAGTGTTGCATATTGATCAACCGAAACTTCATGGATAATTAATTGTGGATCCATTAATTTTGAGAATATTAAAAAAAATGATAATGCTCTCAATCCATTGATCATAAGAGTACTCGAAAAATAGGGTAACACTCTCGATCCGTTGATTCTACAAATGCCAAAAAATGATAGATAGAATTAGAAAATTCCATGTTTTTAATTATCAGTCAACATGACAATGCCTTTTGAAAATATAAAACTAATTAATAAATATAACTTCATTCTTATCTTCATCACATGTACAACTTGGAATCATACATGACAATGCCTTTTGAAAATGTGTATATACATATACATATAAATATATACATATACATACATATATATACATATACATACATATATATATATATATATCTTCATAGAGATGTTATTCGCTGCGGTGGCTAACATCATGATTGAATTGAGTTATGAATGATATTTGTTTCGAAAGATAAGGACTAAAAGATATGCACGGTTATTTTTGGAAAAATTCAAAAAATATTTTACAAAAATTCAAAAACTATAGCACCAAAGTGAAAAAAATATCACAGGATTCGATATCGCATAAATAAATTATCATTGTAGAAAGAAAGAAAATATACATGTATGAGACCTTTTTGCAAAAATACAAAAATCATAGGACCAAAGTGAAAAAAATCTATTCAAGCCGATATCACATGAAAGAAATTTCATTATTACAAAAAAAAATATACATGTTATTATCACAATGAAAAAATATCGATATCGCATGAAAAAATATTAGTATCGTATAAAGAAAATATGAGCGTGATCCGTCCAGATTAAATATTGTACAAACTGATTACAATATATACTCAATCTAGCCATTATGATGATCATGATAACCAACTTAGCTATTGTAAAAGCTTATATACGTCATCTATTTTGAGGCTTGTTAAGTCTACCTTATTTTCTCTATCCTTTCGTTTAATATTTAAATTTTAAAAGTCATTCTTAAAAAAAAAAATGGGTCCTCGCAAATTGGCACACTGTTGACTCGTCAATTCATGGACGGTCAACCTACTATTATTTTTATTAAAATTATCTCATATCTGAACGTTTATTATACTAATATGCATGACTCTAAACACTAATAAAACTATCGTACAAATTTCAACCCTACCACATTGTTAAGTTTTGGATAGGAAATATCTCGTTAATCAAATCATTAATTTGATATTTTTCGATGCATCTCTTGTATGCATAGTCTAACATTTTTATACTGTAATCGCAACTTTTTTTAATGATATTATTCTATTTTGAAAAAATAGCTCAAAACCTTCCTAAAACTCCAAAATTTATTAATCTAACTCTCGTCCCCAACTTATAAAAGATCATTTATTATATTATATCATAATGTCAAATGCCGATAATTCAATCAAACTAATGCGCCTTAATCACGAAAAGAATTAAGTGGGTGGAGCGACACTCGTACGCCGTGGAGACAGATGTTAACCCACAGAACCACACATTGCTTGCTAATGGCATGCGAAGTTGGAGGAACGCAAATCAAATGAACTCTCCCGACAGCTTAGCCTAAAATGTGAATGGAATGACCAAATACAAATCCCTGGCCAATGGTACTCCTCCTAGTACCATAAATCACTAGGACAAGACAACACAGGTCAAAACTTGGCGGAGGATAGAAAAGTGGAACTGCACGAAGATGCCGACCACCAACTCTTAAAGGTTTATTCAAATAAATTTTTTTAAGTTATAACTTCTTTATATTGAAAAAAAAAATTTGTCTCGAGTTACGATCGGTAGAAAAATATGATAATTTCACTATCATAATAGCTAATATTGTTTTAGAGATTTTTAGTGACAAATTTTAAATTGTTTTAAAAAATGATATTTTTAATGAGTATACATATTTTTACATATTTTAAGATATTATTTTTTATTAAACTTATTTATCTAACGAATTTGACATCATTATTTATGTACTCAAATATCTTTAAATAGTTTTTGTGATTGTCATTTTGTTGTAAGAAAATATTTTAACTGAATGTATTATCTGAATAACATTATTAGTCGAGACAAATAAAATATTCTTTTATTATTCACGTACTTTTAGAGGAATTTTATTATATCACTATGTTTTTATCATCATACTAATTTATATTGCAACTAGTAAAATATTAAAAATTTGAGAAATCTCTTAGTATAAAGTTCTCCGCGAACACGTTTTTAGAAAAAGACACCATCACTTGTACCATCTAGCGGCAGGCTTATTTTTTTAGAAGTTAAATTATTATAGAAAATATATGATGAAACAAAAATTAGTAATCTTTTGATTGTCAATTTTTTTAAAATTTTGATGCGTCTAAATTTATTGATAAAAAATAACAATGTCGTCGAAGAGACAGTGCTTCACGCGACTCACTATAACAATAAATAAAAAAATTATTTTTCTCCATTATGTCTTGGAACTAAACACATGGTAGATGTTATATAATGGAAAAGATAATTCTCAACTAATGATAACAACTAATTTTTACAATCGAGCTTGTAAAAGTAATACTTCTTACGGCAATAAATTATTTATTCAGAAGGCTCAAATCGTTTATAAATTTAGCTTTTGAAAGCTAAAATGAATTAGAGTTGTCCGTTTTAATGCACTTTGGCTTTCACAGATTATACATTTTGAGTTGTCTTTCTAGTCTATTAGTCAGCCGATGCCTTCTCTTGACTATTTGAAATATAGGTCAGTTGGAGATTAGATTTTGAAATGTGGGTTTGTTTATTAATAATTAATAAAGGTTCGCAATCTTCTTTTAGAAAATAGATCATCCCGCTATTAAGATCCCAATTATATATTTGTAAGTGCACCATATTAATGTCACCAAATGAAAAAAAAGGGTCTTCAAAAATTTTCTTTCTGGATTATCGGTTCATTACAAACAACAATTAATTTTGAATTCTAAAAAATCCATATTGGTCCGTTTTTAAAAAATCCAAAAATTGTTTATATTCAGCATATTTTAAATTCGTATAATTTTAATTAAATATTTTTTAAAATAATTAAATAAATATCTTTTATACAAATACATTTTTTTTAAAAAAGTTCGACTGAATTGAAAATTTTAATACAAGTAAAGACAAAATGAAAAAGAAACAAGAAGCACTATCGGCAACCCCACTAACCACACCACCACGCACTAAAACGGAGGACAACACGCGGGAAGGGATTTGCAATGATGAGCACCATACCTACACTGCAACATCAACATCAACATCACAACGCGAAACGAAGATGTTAGTAGTTGGACAAACAAGTATCTTCAAATTTAATAAATTTATCAACATTTTATAAATAATATTACAACGGTCTCAACCTTAATTCTCAGAAGTCAATAAATTAATTCTTTCATTGCAAAAATAAAAAAAATTATTTTTTTGACAAACAAAACTCAAAATCATCTAAAAACGATGTTTAACCAACTTACCCAATTTTTTTTTATCAAAACTGTTTTTGATAAATCAGTCTAAATTAGAATTTCTTTAAAATATTATCAAATTCAAATATAAATTTTCTCAACATATATATATACACACACACCACGGGACTCCAACCCTTCATATGGTATGCATCAGTTATTAAACAAACTTCACTTGTAGAGAAGTGCAACAAAAAATTTTGTAGAGAGAGAGATTTAAGGATGGCGAGGTCAACAAGGGCTGTGGTTGCTGTCTTGTGCATGGCCCTGTTGCTGGTGGACCTTTGCATTGCTGCTAGGTCTCCCAAGGGTGCAGGTGGTGGTGGAGGAGGAAGTGGTGGGGGTGGAGGTGGAGGTGGCTTGGCTTCTGGATTCGGGTCTGGTTCTGGTTCTGGGCACGGGTCAGGTAGCGGGTCGGGCTCTGGGAAAGGTGGGGGTGGAGGTGGAGGAGGAGGAGGAGGAGGTGGGGGTGGCGGGTCAGGAGGTGGATCTGGGTCAGGTTCGGGATACGGGTCTGGAAGCGGATCCGGATATGGGTCGGGTACCGGGTCAGCAGGCGGTGGAGGTGGCGGTGGTGGCAGGGGAGGAGGAGGTGGTTGGGGGGGAGGAAGTAATGGAGGGAGTGGATCCGGATATGGTAGCGGGTCTGGATCCGGATATGGGAGCGGCACTGGCGGAGGTGGTGGTGGTGGTGGTGGAGGTGGCGGGGGCGGGGGCGGTTCGGGTCAGGGAAGTGGGTCTGGATACGGTTCGGGTTATGGGTCTGGGTATGGAGGAGGAGGAGGAGGAGATTATGAAGGCGAACCATGAACACAACGACAAATACGTACCTCGACCAAACAAAAACGACAAATACGTACACCAGAATAAAATTCTTTTTTGTGTAGCATTGGTTATTCTCACTGGCTTCTCCACTTTATGATTTAAATAAATCCAGACCACCCCACCATTGGGCATTTAAATAAAACTGGACGTTAATGACTCTTTTGTAGAATATTGGTCCCTATATTCACTTATATACTGTATGGTCCCACACTGGAATAAATTATTACTGTGATCCAGCTTTTCTAGCCATTGTTAGATGTGTTGGTACATATGATTGTATATGAGAAAATTTAAACTCGAAAATTTGAATTATCAGTAAGTTTATCTATGGTTTGTGGATATTGGTGATATTTCGTGGCTTTCTTTTGTTATCATGATTCATGTGTTCAGCGAAACTTAATATTTTTGTCAGAGTAACAGTTTGGAAATTTAAATCTAGTCTAAGAAAATATCGGTGAAGACAGGAAAATAAAATAATTAAATAAAAAATAATATCATGGTACGTATGTTAAAATCGTAATTTATGGCGGAAATATTTAAATTCCTAAATTTAGCATTATCATTTAGTACTTTTTCGGATTGTGTAGAACGAGGGTGTTTCATTTCATAAATTTTTTTAAGTTTATACTTTACCCTTTTAGTGTGGGTAAACAGGTTTGATTTTCACAGAGACCTTATCAAAAAAGGGATAGGTTTCGAATAACATATATAAAATAGTTATAAAAAAAAAATAACTTATGAGTAAATCTGTATGATATTGAATAAGAGCATAGATAAAAAGAGAAGAGATAATAGCGAAAAGTTTTAGTATAATCACGACATGAATATGGTCTGGTGTTATTAACACTTTTTATTTATGATATGTTCTTGAGTTTTTTCTCTATTTTAAATTCTATTAAATTTTCCTAGTTGGCCGTCTTTAGTTGAATGTTGGTTCAGCCCACACCAAAACACTTTATTATGTTCGTTACCACCTCTCAAGAAATAACATATTAATTCCGTACATGGTTTAGAAACCCTATTTTGGATTATACAAAATAAAAAATTAAACAAATATTTCATGCTGGCTAAAAAAAACAATCTGGCTCGTGTCTTATACGAGCAGGAATAGCCTAGCAATTGGGAGCTGGCCCCTTCCAAGCCAAGGTAGGTCTCCCATTACACTCTCAAGGGAAACATCGGAAGGAATGAATGCAATAGAAAGAATTGACGTATCAGTGATGCATGAATTTTGAGAGACCCACAAACACTTAAATCAACGACGTGCGTAATTCAATTTATCAAATAATTAGTATCAACCAAAATATCTATTACGATTAATTGCACCGTTTGGAAATAGACAGCCATGTGGAGCTAAAGGATCATTTCAAATATGACAAATGAAGCATCATCTTTACATTCAAGCAATATTATAGCTCATACGCTCTAATGCAGCAAAAATTCTTCCAGATTGTTGGTGTTTATTCAATGAAGAAATTTTCTACAAAAGCTCATCTGCTTCTCAAAGTGAAAAAATTCCCGCTCTTTCTAGTCTTCAACAAGGTATGTGGATAGGGTTTTAAAGCTACAGAAGATGCGAAGGAAACAACAGTAGGGAAAGAACCAAACTTCAAAATCGATGCAACCTAATCCGTTCCTCTTTCCGAAGCATAGGCTACTTTCTGCATGATCATGCTCTCGGCCGTATGGATGGCCATCTGCGATCCAGTGATCGTCACTTTCCTGCAAGAAGTAGCACGTTCTGAAGCCCCAGGATGCATTGCGAAGTCAGTTGTAAAATGATGAGATGAAAAACATGTACATACCTATCAGTTGTTCCAGACATGAAATCTCCTCTCTCCGATATCTTAATCCTGGCACCACTGACCTGCACAAGTTTAGTGTCAACTTTAGAACTTAAAAGCGTCACAATTTTGTGTTAAACAACTAAAAGATATATATATATATATATATATATATATATATATATATATATATATATATATATATATATATATCTTAAATTTCTATGAACCTGGGTGATTTCCATAATATTTCTGCCTCCCCGGCCGACAACCATTCCTATGTGCTCGTCAGCAATGCCAATTGTCACAGAGTTTGCATGTTCCTCCTACAAGGTACAGTGCAATGCTTTCTATCAACAGCACTTCAGGCTTTGAACTTTAGCACATCATCATTGATACACCATCAAAAGAGGCCGGATGGCAATGTAACAAATCCAACAGAACAGGAACATGTAATTGAGCCACAGATTTTGCTACAGAAATAAACAAGAGGAGATAATTTCTGACCATAGATTTGAATTCCCTCCCAATGCATGCCATTACTATATATTATGGGATATTTCTAACACAACTCATGTTCAAAACTTACATGGATGGATCATAAGCATGTATACGGCAATGAAAAGTTCACTTGGGTAGAATATGTTGGAGAGAGTGGCAACAGTGTTGGGCCTATTTATAAGTGTGGATGATCCACTTATTAACAACTTTAAGATTTTGGGTAGTATATGGAAATTCCTATATGGTATCAGAGCCAATTGCCGTAACGAGACCACAGCCCGTTTAGTCGCTCAACCCCTAGTTGAAAGCTGAAGAGGCAGTGTGAAACCCCGTGCAAACTTGTAACTGATAGGCTTCATTTGAGGGGTGTGTTGGGCTTGTTTATAAGTGTGATGATCCACTACTCACAACCTTGAGATTTTGGGTAGGATATGGAAATTCCTATAGAATACACAGCTTGATCATCCTTAAGTACTTTATGAGATGCTACCCAGACGTAGTTTTACCACCGAGACACCCTTTATAGAGTCTGATTGTTAATACTTAAAAATTGGTAATTCTATTTGAAAATGCAGCTCGAATCTTGAACAACAGAACTTCAAAATTTTGGCAACAACAGAACTTCGTTACCAGATGAATCTTTCAGTCCATATGGATTTCGTAAGATATATGAAGACAGAAGAATGGAACATGTCAAGGATACACCAATAAAACATGAAGCACGGAAAAAGTATAAATTATGATAACATTAGGCCGAACCTTATTATTCTGGTGCTTCAGACCAGAACCATTTTGTCTGTAGTTCATTGCAGCACTAGGCACAGCTGTTGCAACAAAATCAGCGTACGCACATGTATACCATGAAGTCCCAAGAAGAAAACAAAAACATTAGTGATTGAAATCATCCCATGTACAATAATTGAGACGTAATAATCTAATTATAAACATACTTCCATCAGTTTGCAAAATAGAAATCCAAAGAAATAGTAACCACCATCCAGGTGATAGGAATCCTTAGTAGTATATGTTTATTGGGCAAATTACCCTCTAGTCCCTGGACTTAACATTATTTTCCTATCGGGTCCCTCTTTTCTGATAAATGAGTAATCCATCCCCGTATTATGAGAAATTGTTTGTCTGGGGTCCCCACTGACCAAATCAGCCTCTTTTTTTTCATTTTTTTGACATGTGAAATGAGTTTTTACCCTTCACAAAAAGACAAAATAGTCATTATTTTTGTCTTTTGTGAAAGGGTAAAATAGTCATTTCACATGTCAAAAAAATGAAAAAATGGGTTCTGTAAGTCAACCAGGGACCCGAGACCAATATTTTTTCAAAATATAGGGACGACTAAATCGTTTATGAGAAAGAAGGGATCCGATAGGAGAATTTGATGAAGACCAGGGACTAGAGGGTAATTTGCCAATGTTTATTTGATAAGAAGACTAATTTTGAACAGCTTCCATCAAAAATTATGACTAAGGACTAGAATGCTCGTAAGCCTTGACACAGCACTTGGTAATGACTCGTGATAAAATTCTAGAACGTGAAGAACCAGAAAGTTATTCTTCAAGAAAAAGTAGAAGAAAGTTATCTTATTCATATAAGCAAAATAAGACTGTTCATTCTTCATAAAGGCAACTATGAAGTAGCAAAATGTGTGGCCATTTATGGAATTCATTCAAACTTCATCCTATTGGTGGAAAATATTTCTTGCGGGTCATTGATCTAAAATTAACTTTATAATCAAGCCTTTATACCAACTAATCCATATACTCTGCAACTAGACTCTACAAAAGGACCAGGAGACATCAGTATAGGAAGTCTAATTTTAAGCATAAGTTAAGTCTTTTATACCAACTATCTTGATCAGGGTTGATTCTGATTTGAAAAGACAGAGTGTAACAAAGAATATCAACTTCAAATCAAGTCCACAGGCCATGCACTTGCTCACTTAAAGTAGAGATTAAATTGAAAGTAAACAATCAGCATAGACGCACCTGCATAAGAAAATGGGGTGTTCATGGTCTGTGAATAATGGGAATCTTCCGCCAGCTTAGACAAGATTAAATCAATTGCCCTCATCTGCTCACGTAACGTTCCAATAACTGTTACTAGCCTATCGTTTGACCCATAGTAAATGTTGTCTTGAGGGGATATCTTTATCCCAGCTTGAGAATCTTCGATGAATGACCTGAAAAATGATAACTCGCCAGATAAGAGTCCATCCAATTGTTCCCTTTTTTAATGATTCCTCTAATTTTTAATTGACTTTTTAGCTCTCTAACTAAGGCATCAAAAATATAGAGCCATAACCAGATATAATCCACTACATTATGAGCGGTCCAAATAAAAACTCATTTAATTAAGTTGAGTCACTTTCAAGTTACTGTTCATGCATGTACTTAAAAACTTGTAAACAAGCACTAGCCGTACTTTATAGTGACTCCTCCTTTGCCGATTATGCTGCCACAGCAGCTGTTCGGAACAACCAATTTCACTTTCGATCTTGGTTCCTCTTCCACGGTATCTTCAGTGGGAAGCTGGCCAATAAAGAAAAAAAATATTCATATCCAAAACCATGTGCTGCAGCAATTACCAAAAATGTTCACGAATCATGATAAGTACCTCACTAAGCAATTTACCGAGAACAAGTTCCACAGCCTTCAACACATCATCAATTGTTCCAGAGATCATAATTATCCTATCAGATGTGCCAGGAAAAAATTCATAATTGCGCGATAACTGAATTCTTGCTCCAGACTGTGACTGAAAGTCAGAAATTGTCGCACCGCTCTTCCCAATCACCGATCCGGCTGCAGCATTTGATACCAGGAACCTAATATATGTCGGCTTCTCCACAGAATCTGACAGTAGTTAAGCGTTGGAAAACGAACAATCAGAATTCAAGAACAACAATTTCATTCAACACAGTTGAATATAACTTATAATTAACAACATATAAGATGGAAACAGATACAAAATTTGTCAATGTCGTCAAAGCAACATAAACCAAAGCATCAGACTCAAGCTTCCACATACTAACCCCGAATCAAAATGACTTATTTGAAATTACCCCAGCTCAGTTGTTGTTGGTCTGAGCTCGGACAAAAATACAGCAGTTCAACAACATTCTGACCAAAACAACGAATCACCAACGAACAAACTAGATCTTCACCCTCTCGTAATCAATGCAAACTAGGATAACCCAAATGCGAAAAAGCAAAATTCTCAACACCCAACGGCATCAACTAGCTTGGGAACCAAAACTCAACACGAAGCAGGGGACAAGCACAAGAAATGCGTGTAAGAGAAAGTAACCCAGAACCTAAAACCGCCTACCAAATCCAAGGGGCATCAGACTCCAGCTCCCACACAACAAAAATCCTGATTAAATTGACTTATTTGCCATTACCCCATCTCAGCCGTGGTCGGTCTGAGCTCGGACAATCACAAAAGTCCACACTTCTCATAGTCAATGCCAAGTGAGGATAACCCGGACCCGAAAGATTCAACGGCAAGGGAAATTCCCAACACCCAACAACATTAACTAGCTCGGGAACCATAACTCAAACACGAAAAGCGGGTTAAAGAAAGTAACCCAGTAGCTGAAAACCGACGACTCCAAGGGACGAGATCTGGTCGAGTTAGTAGGGTTACCTGGGCCATCCTCGGGAGATTTGGGGGCGGGCGGTGGGGAAGCGGATCTCGCCCGCGGCGACCGAAGGTGAGTCGGCTCCGTGGATTCCATCTCCTTACTCTCTCTCTCTCTCTCTCTCTCTCTCTCTCTCTCTCTCTCTCTCTC